>ML777684.1:1020852-1044546 GCA_009831015.1 Picea engelmannii | reverse complement strand
AGAAGCTTCTATTAGGTCTTCTTACATTCAACTTATTTTATTTTATTGAAAGGCCTTATTAATATTGACCTTTATTAGATCCGAATATATCGTTCTACCTATGTGCGGGTTAGGACCCTAACAAAATATAAGAAGGCTCAACTTGACTTTATAAAATCACTTTATAAAGTCACTTCATAAAGTCACTAGAGAGAAATATGCTTAGTCTCTTCTACATGCTAAGCGACGACAATGCAAAAGTACCTCTGAGCTACAAAATCTAACATCCTCATCGAAAATATCCCTTTGCTTAGCATTGTGTGAGAGGTGAGGGTGTTTTTGGATGCTTCATATAGATTCTTGGATTCTGCTTGGAATTTGTGTTTTCTTGTTGGTGTTCTTTCTCTATTCAATGTTGTGTGTGAGTGTGAAGGTGTTGTTGGAATTGAGGGTCAAGTGGATTATTGTGTGCATGCATGGTCGGTAGATGATCCTACATCATTGCCATCATGCTCATTCGTATTTTCCTTATACTTGACATTGTGTGGGAGGGTGGGAATGTTGTTGGTGATTCGGAAGTCGACGAATCTCTTTCAAATAGTTGGCAAATGTCTTTAAGTGTTTTCTATTCATTCTACATTTTCATTGTTGGTTGTTGTTGTTGTTGTCCCTCTGGGAAAAATTGTATGGGATCTTGCAAATGGGAAGGTGAGGGTGTTGTTGGTCACAATTTATTGAGTTATTTCTTATGCTATTTGGAAAGGTAGGTGGGTGGTTACATATGGTTATTCTTGATTCCCCGCCTTGTTTTCTTAAGTTGAAAAAGTTTATTGGCTTTTCCCTATTAATTTTTTTTTTTCCCTTCCTCATGGATCTTGTCCCTTTGTTGGGTGATGTGTTAGTTGTTCTTTGATTTTCTCTTGTGATTTTTGGAATGGTCACTAGCTGTGGTGATGTTCTTGTGTGGAAACGATGCTAGCTTGCATTTGATTTCCTTGTGTGATGAGATTTTTTTGTGGTTATTGTGGAGAGCATGGAATGAGATTGTGGTTGGTTATCAAGTTTGGGAAAAAATAACCTTTGTTGGTGAATGAGTATGTGTGTTTATTGCTATTTTGTGTGTTTCCCTCTTAATTGTTTTTGTTCTTCTTCGCTCTTGCATTTGTCATCACCTTGCCCATCAATGTTGTCCCTCTACTTAGTGTTGTGTAGGTTGTTTCTTGCATTCACTCTTATGGTTTTTGGAATTGCTGATAGGAGTGGGTATGTTCCATGGGGAAATGGTGTTGAGTATTGTTAAGTTGGATGAAACTATGTGTCCTCTTTCCATTTATGTTTGTCCTCATGCACTTTGAGATAGCCACTAGTAATGGGACTATTGATTTGTGCTAAGAGTGTTGTTGTTATTGTGGCACTCCTATTTCTATTTTATTTCCTTACTGTAGATTTTAACCTTGTACAATTACTGCAAACATATTCTTAATAAAACAAAAAAAATACAATGTGACACACACACACATTACACATATATTTTTACCTTGGAAACCCAAACCGGGAAAATCAACATGTTTGGAGCTGCACCTCTAATCGTTTTTTCATCATCTTATTCATTGTTTACAATACAATATACATATAGGATCTGCGACATCCAAACCCCTTATCCATTGACCCTAATTAGTCAACAACCCTAATTCCTTAGCCGAAGTTAGAAAACCATTGGCGAAAACCATGTGCCAAAAAACTGAAAAAAAACGGACGCAAAAAAACCACCAAAAAAAAGTGTACAATACATGGGACCGATCTTGCAAAGAATATAACACATAGCCATTTGTTGATGAAAAGGAATGGGAATTACTTATACCAACCTTTTTGAATCTCACAAGGCTAGGTGAGATAGTCAGGATTATCACCCTATGTTTATAGCTGTAAAAAATGACAATCAACCCTCAAGCAATAAGTACTTGGGTCTGAAGCTATTTTATAGTTATATGCGTCAATAAAAGAAAATAGAAAAAGTATTTGAATGTGATTATAAACAAATTTAAAATAGACAATTTATAGAAAGTAAATACGAAATATCATTATACAATAGATCCAAAAGTGAGACCAAAATCAGCAAATGATTTTATTGATTTCAATTCCAAATTACAACAAAATCTCTCTTTACAAACCCTTGTGAGGGTAAGGACCAAAGTTATACTTAGAACTCTATGGTGGGATTTTACATCACAGAAAGACAATTGATGTCTTCAAATAAAATACCAAGACCAAAAAAATGTTGGATCAACCAAGCCACAAATGCATCACTCTCTTGACTCTGCAAAATAATCCTAATCATCATTGAAAACTAATTCAACAATCAAATTAAAATTAACATACTATCGAGACAAATGAACGACTTTTTGAAGCATGTTAGATAGTTATGCTTCTTAGTTCTTTTTCTTTCCACCTTCAATATAACCCTGCTATCAACAATCCGATTCAATGCTATGCAATTCATAAATGAATGAAAGATGAATGAAATCTCACTTTAGAACAAGAGCAAACCTTTATCAATATTGCCTCTCTATTCTCTCATGCATTGTCCCTCTTTTCCTTCTCCTTTTATTCTTCAATGAGCTAGTTCAAGTAGTTTTAACTACCTTTTAGTAAGAAGGCTAAATAATTTTAATTAAATAGGACAACTTTATTAAATAATAATAAATAATAATTAATAGGTGGGGACCCCCTATGCATCTCTTTATTTGTTTAATTTTCAATATTCCTTTGTTCCTCCATATTTTTAATTTGCATACCATGTCATCTCATCATCATAAAACACACGCACATCCAAAAACCCAAAAATAGACATGCCATAAATACACTTGTGCCTCCCAAAATATAATGATTCCAAAAATAAATCAAGTTGTTTGTTGTCCCAAAAATATAAATGTAAATATGTCCAACAATGAAACTAAAATTAAAGTACTATCATAACATAAAATTAGAAATTATGTTTTTTATGGGAGGTTGTCCTCCTCTGCGCACTTCCTTCTGATGAAACCACCCTGTGTGTTTGTAAATCTACCTTGGAAGGTTTCCTATCTTGTAGACACTTCAATATGCATATCACCAAAGGTGATTTTTCTTACTTCATCATCAAGTTTGAGGGGAAGGGACTTAATTGTATAGGAGGAGGCATCTAAAGAATTTGAACTAATTGAGATTGTAGGTTGCTTTCTTTTGCTTGGTTTAGGCTCAAGATTTAAGTTCTTAAACTTCTTGAGTATATGAGTAGAGTGAGATTGTGAAGCCACTAAGGCAATTTGTTGGACTGGCTACTCGGGATGAAGTGGTGGAGGTAATGATAATGAAATAGTGGATCAACCATGGAAACAAGGTGGAGAATTGTGAACCACATTATTCCAGCCATCATTGGCTTGAGGCTCAAGAAATATAGACACATGAGGTTGTACGGGAATGCCAAAAATGTTGGGGTGGGGTTGTAAAGGAGGTATGACAGGTGGTGGAGGAGGCTCAAAATGTTCTTGGCCAGCTAAGTTCAGAAAACTAGTTTGTAGGAGTTGGTTGAACTCCTAAGAAGCAAAATCGAAGTGGATAGAAAACCTTAGCCTTTTGTTTCTAACACTTTGCCAACCACCATTTTGTCCTCTGTTCCAATTTCTTTTATTTCCCCTGTTATCTCTATTTCCTCTGTTATATCTTCCTCTAATGAAGAAACTCATAGACAACTAATAACAAGTAAATCATCAATTACAATCTTTACTAAAAACATAATTTTAAAAAGTGGTTCTGAGTCATAAGGAAATCAAACTTGCAAACAACCAAGGGAATATGGGGGAAAAGGAAAGCCAGATAATAAACAGTGCATTTCTGCCTTCATTCATTACTCCATATTGTGCATTACTCATCTCTCCTCAATTGATATTCATTGTTTACTTTAGAACATGGGAAACATAATGAAATTGGGAGAGATGAGAGGATTTGTAGTGTATGTAAAATGAAAATAGATGAGAGGAATGTATGATACATGTTCAATCCAAATATGATCCTCTATCATTATGCTAACATGTTGCCCATTATTTTCATACATGTTCCGAATACCAATCAACAACAATCCATAAATATCATGTTGCCAAAATTTTCCTTTGAAATTATTTTCAATTTATACAATAGAGGGAGAATAATAAGAAATCAAATCATGTATATGATTTTGGGGAATAATTCATGGAAAGTGAAACGATGAGGGGATTTGATCCTACATGTATAAAATAAAACAAATACAAGTTCTTTTAATCCTTATATCTTTGACTACGATCAAATGTTTTCAACCTTCAACCATATAGTCAAAACAAACGTCTTCATATCATATTAGCTTATATGAATTATGAGTATAAATAATCTTTTTTTTTCTCCAATACAAATTTTATTCCTTAAAACCAAATTCCATGTAATAAAAAACCCTTATCCAATATACATTAGAAGCTCATCATCAATATTTTGAACAAGCAGAGCAACATCTCAACAATCACTTGTAATCTATACATTTACATTATTTAATACACAAGGTCTTTATTATGCAATAAGAGTGATAAATTTTAAAGACTTTGACAACAAGGATTAAGTACTTATCCATTATGGATCCAAATCGAATAGGAAAATAATATAATTTTGTGGATCAATGGATTCAACCATTGAAACTAAGATCAAACTCATGCTTGAATTAATGACCTTCTCAAAACCAATCATCCAAATTTACCATGAAACATGCATGGTGACAAGCATTTTGGACCCAACAACAAAATAATCAATATTTTTAAAAGTTTGAGCATAAGATAAATGAGTCCCTTTGAATTCGAAATTATGCACAAATGAAATGAACTTTCAACCCGACATACAATATTGAATTTTAGAGTCAAAACCCATGAACTAAAATATCTTTGTATGCACATTTATAATCATGACGAGAGTTCAAGACCCATCAAGTCAAGCTTATCAAAACATTTCTTATAATGCCCATAACTTAGAACTCGGACAAAACCATAGTTCATTAATATTTTTTCTAAAATGATGATTTCAGACTTGGCAAATAGAACACATAACCAGGAACCCATGCAAGTCCAAATTTGAATGAGGATATAGGTATGCACATGACTAACAAAGTCTAGGGTTAAAATTTTCAACAAAACCCAGATTGATAAAGCGTTGGGCTTAACGAACGTACATGGGTTTGAACTTTGGGACAAGGTAAACACATACAAAGAAACACAAGACAAACTTTCTCAACACACCAACAATATATTCCAGATAACTTGAGCTGAGAGAGGTAGGGATATTCATATCAAACTCCATTATGTCGTGGACAATGAAAAGAACTAAGGTGGAACTCGAACCCATGTCTCCATTTAAGAAAACAACAATGACACTTTCCTTTTGACAAAATGGAAAGTGTATGTGTGAATGCATGTAGCATGAAGGAGAACAATCAAAACCATTCAACACCCTGGATGAAAGAAGAGGGGCAAGGAAATACATGCTTGAAACTAGTTCACACAAAGCCAATCTTAAAATTATAATTCCAAAAACATCTATATTCGATGAATAAATGAGTTGATGGGTGCATAGCTTTGTCCAGGCACTATAAATACTTGCAAAAAACCGGTGTAACAATTATGGAACCACCAAAGTTGATATTGTTTACCATACTATTGCTACAACACTTTTCCAATGACCCAAATGAAAAATTAAATGGCCAAAACCCAATATCGAAGGTGGTATACAAGGAATGTGGGCGTCAATGCCCATGTCCGTGTGAATTGAATGCATGGGAGGATGTCATGTCATGTTTATTACCACATGCAACAAACCCTCTACCAAGTCATATTTCCACTTCAAAACAAGTGAAATGGCAATCAATCACAGACCAGAACGAGTGCCATGTATGCAGGGGAACCCACCAACTCACAATTATCAATTTGTTATAACCAAATGACGGCTCGAATCAATGATTAGGGTTTAGTAATATCATGTTCACCATTCAAAACCACATTTATAACATATCACATATGCAATCTTGTAACACCATGTTTCCCCCCAAGATCATAATTATGCTTAAGACTGCATATTTTGTGATTATAAAGCATGTAATTGTGTTTTAATTAATGAAAAAAAAACACCAAACAACTGACTGAGAGGGAACAACCTTGAAAGTATTGGCCATGATACATAAGTGGGAATTGATGAAGCATTTTGGTAAGGTGGGGTTGTGATGTTTTTATGAATAAAATAAGAAGTTGGTTTAGCAAGCCAACTTATGCTTGCAAAGCATAAATATACACTCACCAACGTACTAGATCGGTATGGAGCCATGTAACCATCAATGAAAGGTCAAAAAAGTGGTTGAAGCAATTAATAACCGTTGATAGTTTTATCTATTGGAGAAAGAAAGGGTTAAATAAGATGACCAGACCTAGATAGGACACCATGGATTTTCTCCTTTAGGATGGGAACCATAGGATATAGGTTACGTCTATAGGAAGCCACGAGAATCCCGAGAGGATTGGTGGAGGAAGAGACCAAAGGTGGAAAACACCACCAGGCAATGATAGGAGGAGATAGAAGGGAGACAACACGAGAGGCAACCATATATAACCAATATAACACACAGAAAATTAGTCACCAATAGTGACATCAGAGAACAACACATGAAGGAGCTCAAGAAGAGCAAGATCCTGAGAAGGAACGAGCGAGCAACAAACTCACAAAGTAACGGTGGAACAAACAAAGTTGTTAATGAACATGAGTTGAAGAGAAGAGGAAAATAGAAGAGTTTCCTTGAGGAAAATAGGAATCTCATCCAATTTAATATTAATCACCCTGAACAGAGAAGACCCAAATCCAGACTGGAGCAATAAAGGGCTACAACTTGGTACTTACTGGAAAGAAATCGACACTAGTAAGGGGAGGTCGTTGAGGGACTGTTTAGCAGATAAGGGACTCCCTTGTGTAGAGGAAATCCAGTTGATAAACTACTTGATAAACCTATAGAGACCTTGAGCTCAGTGGGAAGGGGGCAACTTCTGTTGTGTCAGAGGAGGAAGGAGAGTAACCTTTTGGGATCATCTTTGGCCTGAAAACCAACTGAATCATTCCCCTTGTAGTATCATGTCTTGGCATGGGGGTGACGTACTATAGGAATGAATTATACAATATGGCCTAAGGTTGGGAGGAAAGACATCCTCTCTTAGTCAATTGGATGTGGACATTTCCTGGATTAGATAAGTATTTAACTTGATCTGTTTAACCATGCATGGATGATGTAATTATGTCATTATTTGGTTTAAATGGGAAACGTAAATTCTTTCAATCTATGGATGAAATCCCTGAATGTTTAAAACATACTTATTGTTTCCCACTGGGGCTTCACCTTGTTAACCAATACCTTATCACGTTCATTCATAAAGGGGGTTTTAAAATTGTGAAAAATAGAGTGAATATATTGTAGGTATTGGGGTGGGGATGTAGGGTACAATGGCTTATAGGTATTAGGGGGAATAAAAATGGGTATATAGTAAAAATAAGGGTTTATATCTAGTAAAAATAGGGTTCTTTTATTCTAAAGATGTACTGGGAGGGGGGGTTCAACCAAAGGATTTTAGGAGGTATTTATCAATATCTATTGAAATTAGAGGTATTCTTTAATATCCCATGATTGCACATGTTGTGACATGATTTCACTAAGTGGATACCCACACAAGGTTTCCACTTAGTGAACTAGTGACATAGCACGTGTGTTTGTGGGATATTAAAGAATACCCCTAATTTCACTAGATATTGAAAAAAAAAACTCCCATAATATTTTTTTTGAACCTCCATCCCAATACATATTTCCAATAGTAAAAACCGTATTTTTACTAGATATCCCCTATTTTTAAGAGATGTCTCTTTTGATATACCCTGATACCTATAAACACCCTAATGCCTACAATATATTGAACCTATATTTCACAATTAAAAAAACCCCTTTATAAATGAATGTGACAAGATATTGGTCAACAAGGTGAAGCCCCTGTGGATAACTCATAAAAACAAGACATGTTGTGAAGAAAATAATAGGTAAGGCCAAACCATACGAGAGACAAATTGCAACATTCAAAGGAATCTGATCTTCGACTTCTTGAATAGACAACATTCATTCTTCCAAGGTAAGTGCCCCCGTTATTAGATGATCAACTTTATTATCAAATTCTTTGAATATATGAGAAAAGGATACCTCCTCAAAGAGTACTATGATCCCCAAAATCCTTTCTATAATAGGCCCGAGAACCATATTTGTGATTTGTGCTTTTCCATTTTCCCAATCCATCACTAGTTTAGGATCCCCAAGGACCTTAATATTTCTTACTTGTTTTTCAACAAGAACCTTGAGCAAGATCTAGAGAATATAGATCTCCACTCTATTATTGGTGCCGCTACCAACTCCATATTTTAAAGAAAAATGATGAGCATTATCCAGATAGAGAATGTCCCCTCCTCCACAAATTCTAGGAGTGCCTTGGCAAGCTCCATCAAAAAACCCCCAAGCCATTGTGAAGTCAATACCAAGATCCTGAAGATTTATTGAGACAAAGTATTTCAAATGTTTCCTTCCTTCACCAAAGGAGACTCTAATTTGACGAGAAAGTCATTCTAGGTGGGCCTCCTTATCTTAAAAAATCAAGTTGTTTTTGGAAAAGCAAATCCCCCAAATTACATAGCAAGGCATATCTTTATAAGAAGAAACAAACCTATATGTAATCCAAGATTCCAAGTGTAATATCCCAATTTGACCCTCTTGAATATTATAAGTATTTTATTTCTGTAGTTAATAAAAAATGACCAAGTTCGACGGAGCAAGATCACCTAAAGGGGCTATGATACCACAAGAGGGGAAAGGTGAGGGGGTCTATACCTAAAAACATCTACCTTATGTTACCTTGAACCTTCACTCATTTGAAATCTAAGTTGAATAGTTAAAAGAGGTTAAGAGGGGTGGAGGAAACAAATTCTTCAATCTAAGCCATCATTTCCTAAAATTTAGCAAGTTGTCTTACCTACATTCTTAGCACTAGGAAGAGTTGAATTAGGACTCTCTTTCCATGTTTCACTCATGCAATTAGAAGGGAAATTAGAATGGGAAAAGGGAACTAATTTTTGGAAGAGGGAACAAGAGGAAAAATGGAAGTTTTTGCTAAAAAAAGAAGTCTTCCATGGCGTGTGATAGAACAACCATGAAATTAATCCATTAGAGCTATGGGAAAATCCAAGAATGAAGATAATTTCCATTGCAGTTGAGGGAAATTAGCTTGGACCTTTCAATGCACACATTGAACAACAATGAAGGAAGGATACTTTTGAGGGTTTGTTGAGCAGAGAAGGAAGAACTCCTTGTGTTGTGTGGGCAGGCATTGTGGGTGCCAGGGACTGCTCTATATTCAAAAAATCAGCAGTGAAATATTGGTTTAGCAATATTCTTGCTTTGTGAATTAAGAGACTACATGTGTATTATGCATTGATTCTTCACCTTGGTGGTATCATAGCATAACTAGGAGGTGGTGTCCTTGGCGAACTACCCATAGTGGAGTTGAAATTGATCGTTCCATTGTTTCTTAAAATTTTAAATATGTTCATTCCTATCTCTGGTTCATGAGATCCCCTGAATCATGCCCAAAAGAATTTGTATTTTCTAGGGATGGGAAAGAGATCTTGTTCCGAGTATTTTTTTGGTAGTGTGTTAGTCTCTCATAAAATTAAATGAAGTCAAATTTGTGCTTACCATTGCTTACGATGGTTCTATAGAAAAATTTCTAGATATATTCGTTTCTGATGAGTTTCTAGAACATTTCTTAGGAGTAATGAGGTCTTCAAGTGTCGCAAATGATACAACTAGAGATTCAAAGAAGAATTTTGGATGTTTGAATGCTTACAATAATTATTTAGATGACCCGTCCCTTTCACCATCAATGGAATTTCATGTCTCTAGGGCTAGAGCAATCACTGAAAAGTTACATGTCTAGCAATATGCAATCAACGATTAGTATCACAAAGCCTAGTGATGTAGATTCTTGATGATCTAATTTGAGTGTCTTTGATGAAAAATAAGATCATAATGTCGATATACAACACTATGAAAATGGGAGGCCTAATATTGTAATGAAGAAATACTTCATCAATTCTAATTCCAGTGACCTTGTTATAACATTCATCCTCGGGTCTAGTTCCTTTGCTTTTATCAATGCATTTGAGGTGGTATCTATTCTTGAAGATATTGTAGTTTGTTCAAAGTAAACATTGAATTGAGTCCGAAGTCACTGGTCGAGAGAAAGCCATTATGTGATCCAAACAAAATATTTGGGAGTCTAAAAGAACCATCAACACATTTTATTCATTAGATAGTCACTAGTTGTTTGGGTTCTTACTTGTGTTCAACAATGGAGTTGGCCATCAGATACCAACATATTTTCATGCCTGGATTTGAGAGACCAAAATAGAAGAGGTGTTAGAAGAATTGTATAATAGTAATTTAGTACATTAATTATCAATCTAGGCTTGTAACTTACGAAGCACCATGCACAATATATGTAGAAAAAATTTCAGAGACACACCATTCCAATAAGCTATGAAATAAACTCAAACTAGTTGCTCATCTAACAATGGATATTCTAAGGTAGAATGGTAGGTTGCACATAGATTTTTATACCCAAGAATACTCTATTGGATCCACTATGTCAGCTAGATTGACAACCATTAACTAGAACAAAAGCAACATAATAAGAAACTAATACACGTGATCAAGGTATCTATCATGGGCAGTTGTCAATCAATGAATAACGGTGATCGTCAGTTGCATCAATCTGCAACTCTTGACAGTTATTGTCCAAAGAATCACCAATTATACTGTCAAACAATCAAGCTTGAAACTCCTATTATCACAAGCAATAGTTGAACTACAAGCATGGACAAAATGACAACATTAACTAATTATCCGTACTTTAGAATTCTTATCGAACTGTCTACAAGAATCAAACTTAATAAATTGATATTAGTAATGAAATTAAAATTAATTCTAATGAAAGTAATAAAGAAAATAAACTAGGGTGTTGCTTCTGATATGAAAGGGGCCATGCCTTCCCTTAGAAGTATGCCCGCTATACAATTACAAGCTTAGAAACTTAATAGATAATTACGCATAAACTAGTCCTTATATTCCAAAATCAATAGAGTACATACATGTTGAACAAAGTGTGATATGCTTCCTTCTCGATGCTATTATCAGTCTATCAATCCCTCTGTTCGGGCATGAATGCTTCTAATATTTATATAATGATATTCAAATTAAAAAAACAACAGTTCTTAAACTTCCAATCATGTACAATCTACTAAGGATAGTCGAGACATTACAACATTAGCTTGAAACAAACCAATTGAATAACAAAATTTCATAATAACTCAATTTGTTACGATTTCATGACCGAAGGCATGAAATCATAACAGACTCATGCATGCTACAAGCATTTATTGGAGCATTGACCATAAATAGTGATTATGTTGTTGCAGTGTTGGACAAATTGGATAATGGATGCCCATGTGTACACGATTCTCTACATAACCCATATCTTTGAATCAACTGAAATGAGTGGAAAATATCTTAACCATTGAGGAAACTATAGGACATGTTCAACAGACTACATGAGCATTCCAGTAACTTCATCAACTTGAGCAATTAAACACATTTCATTCATTAAACAAGGAAAAATGAAGTACTTAGGCTAGGATAATTACCTTTGAGCCAAAAATGCGTTTTGAAGCCAAAATGGTAAAAGATATGTTATTATGAGGTAATAGCATGGAAAATGGCATGGTAAGTAGTCAAGACAAGGTCTTGTAGACTGTACCAAATTCATCAAAACAGGGACCCTACATCCCCCATGCATGAGGATTTGCATGTCCTCATGCAAAATTAGACCTTTAGTCACCCTTGAAAAATGATTCCAAAATTGTTGATACTTCAATAAGTCTCGTGGTAGTCTTGGATGACCGCATGTGTAGATACATTGAGTTTAGAAGTCCCTGGATGCAATCCTTCAAGTCTGGTCTTGAGCCTTTGATTTCCTAGGCGAAGTTTCTTGTCCTGCCTATACCATAGTTGGGCCTTCCTTAGGGCTCTCTTGTTTTCCTTTTTCAATCAGGAAATCTCTTCTTGAAATTGAACACTAGAATCCTTCAACAACAAGTTTTCACTTTTAATATACCTGTCTACAATTGTCATCTCCCTGATTTTTCTCTTTAATCTACCAACCTTCTTCTCACAACCTGCTGAGTTGTCAACACCAATTAATTAATCCATTCTTACGTACCCAACTCTTAGCTGGGTCACGTCACTACTAAAACGACCCAATAAAATTTATGATACCATATTAAATGCAGAAATTAACATCCAACAAGAAAATACAAGTTCATCAACTGTTCATGTTCTACAAGAATGTACATACATTTGCTCAAATGTGCATAGAAATAGCTATATAACATACAATAACATTCCACCATATAAACATGTATTTAATTGCATCATTCTGCTCACAATAAGAAACATTAACCAAGCTAACTCAGAGTAGATGCACAACAAATATACATATCAACATTTAACACAATTAAACACATCAATCATAACACTTATCTTATAAAATGTGCAACTTGGTTCCGAGGATAGAACTTCCTCCCAACCATAGCCTTGTTGTTCCAGTTATCAACAACAAGACACCCCCGAGATGGGTCTATGAATCCACAAGAGACAGAGGTCCCTAGCTAGCTAATGTTCCCCTTTCAACAATTAAACTCTCATCTAATTCCAGTCCACCAGCAAACTTCCCCTCAACCTACACAACCCAAGGGATGGAATCCCCCTTCACTATTCATAGTACCTCAATCCTTTCCACTCCCCTCCAGGGCTTCCAACATAGGTTAGACAAGAATTCTACTTGCTGGAACTTTCTACAGCTGCAACACAAATTCTCCCAGTAGCCAAAACACATGCTCCTTGGACAAATTTCAAAAAAATCATCACTCCCAAGAAAACAACCTCTTTACCCACGAAATTACAGCTCCAAACAACATCTAAACATTTCTACAACAACTGCCTACAAGCTCCCACACTCAAAACTCTATTGTTGGTAAGAAAATCCATGTAAAAACATCTCTCTATGCAAAAACGTGAATGTGAGTATATTGGTCCCCCACCCATATGGATTTCCTCTCTTTCTTTTGCTTGCTTGAATTGCACTCTTCCCCAAGTTGATTGTAATCATCCCCCATGCTCTCAATAACCATGGGAAGTGACTCTCACACCAACCCTATTACATGACTTCAATGGTTGGGCTCTAGAACACTCAACAACTAATGGAAGGTTCATGGCAAGGATAGTTTAGAGAAAAATAGGAAACATATTTTGGTTTAATAGATATGGGTAACTCTCCTTCTTGGACCGCTACCCTCTCTTGTGGATACTTAGCCCCCAATCTCCGTCTGTGTCTGTCTACAACTGGCAATACATTTTATTCATTATATCTCAATTTACATTGTTTACATATTGTCTCTCGGCCATACATCACATTTACATTATACATTGCTTGGCTCTCAGCCACATGCTATATTTACAATACACATTGCTAGTTTGGGGTTTCAAAATGGGGATGTTACATTCCTCGCCCCTACAAATTGCACTGTCTTTAGTGAACATAACCATACTATTTACATTATATAAAAACATTACATCAAAATACATGATAATTCCACAACTTAATGACTTACGCATCAATTCCAACCAACAATTTCCCCTTTCCCCTAAACCCACACATCAGTTGGATAGGAAATCTCAGAATTGTTGCTCCAGGAAATCCAACTGCCAAAATAGAGTATCCTTTCACTTATGCACAAATGTACATTAAATTTTCTTCAAAATTTGCAAAAATGTGCGGGTATGCTTCCCGCATGGCTTCCTCGTGCTCCCATGTAGCATCTTTAGGAGTAACAAGTCCACTGAACCTTTACCAAGCCTATGGATTTGTTTCACTTTTATTTTCCGGTCCAGGATGCGCATTGGTTCCACCCAGAAATCCCCTTCGTATTCCACCTAGATCACATTCCAATCAATCACATGATTAGGATCACGCACATACTTTTTTAACAAGGACATGTGGAACATGTTATCAATTCTCATGGATGAATACAAGGCTATCATGTATGCAATTGGTCCTTTCTTTTCTAAGACCTCAAATGGACCAGAATATCTCGCTTCCAACTTTGGGAAACTTTCCAATTTCAATGAGATTCTCTTGGCTTTAACTTTTAAAAACACATGCTCTCCCACTTTGAATTCTGTATTTGTCCTTTTTCTATCAGCATAGTTCTTCTTCTGATATTGTGCAATTTTTAAATTCTGCCTAACCTTTACCATCCATTCTTCCATTTCCTTTAACAATTCTGGCCCAATCACAACTTTGTCTACTGGGTTATCCCAACTTACTAGTGTGTTGCATTTTCTGCCATACTATGCTTCAAACAGGCTCATGTTTAATGATTCTTGATATCCATTGTCGTATGCAAACTCAACTAAATGGATATAATCCTCCCACTTAGAAGGTTTGTCCATTACATACATTCTCAACATATCTTCAATTATTCGATTAATTATTTCTGTCTGCCCATCTGACTCTAGGTTATATGTTGTACCGAAATTTAAATTTGTCCCAAATCCCTTAAACAATTCCCTCCAAAAATTGGAAGTGAACTTGGGATCTCGATCCGACACTATTGCCTTAGGCACACCATCTAGTCTAGCAATTTCTCTCATGTAAATTTCTATAATATTGGTTGCCTTGTGAGTTACTTTTTTCGGAATGAAATGTGTAGCCTTTGTGAGTTTGTCCACCACTACTATGATGGAATTGTGTTGCCATGTTGTCCTAGGAAATTTGGTAATAAAATCTATAGTAACAACTTCCCATTTCCATTCAGGAATGGACAATGGCTACAACAATCCTGCTGGATGTCTATGCTCAGCCTTTGCCTTATGAAATTCCATGCATTTGGCCAAACAATTAGTGTCGTCTTTCTTCATACTAGGCCAAAAATATTGGCCCCTTACTGCTGTAATAGTTTTCTGATATCCTAGATGTCTTGCATATGGCACATTATGCATCTCCCTTAGAACCAAATTTCTCAATTCCTGAGAATTGGGAACATAAACTCTATTCTGAAATAAGAGGATTCAATCCTCTTCCAACTTGTAATCCTTATATTTTTGTGGTATATCATTCTGCTGCAAGCTTTCTTTAACTTGCGCATAATGCTGATATTTAGTTACAACCTCTAAAATTCTATCTTTTAAATATGTCTTATACATACTAATGGTTGTAGGATGCATTTTATGCACCCTCCTGCTGAGTGCATTAACCACCTTGTTCTCTTTTCCCCTCATGTGCTTTATATCAAAGTTATATTCACTAAGAAATTCCATCCATCTAGTTTTTCTAGCATCTAGTGTTGGCTATTCAAACATATATTTCAGACCACTATGGTCTGTCCTTAAATCAAATTTTCTGCCCATGAGGTAATGCCTCCACATTCTTAGGGCATGTACTGTGGCTTCCATCTCTAAGTCATGTGTGGCATAATTTATTTCATGTTCCTTCAATTTTCTGGACTCATTACAAATTACATGTCCATTTTGCATAAGGACTCCACTGAGCCCTTCCTTGCATGCATCCGTGAACACAAAAAAATCCTCATCCAAATCTGCAACTTTTAAAGTAGGTGCATTGATTAACAAATCCTTTAAGCACTGAAAATTTTATTCACACTTGACACTCCACTCAAACTTTACTCCTTTCCTTTGCAAAGATGTTATTGGGTGTGCAATTTTGAAGAATCTCGCAATGAATCTCCTATAATAACCAACTAGACCCATACATGATTTAACCTCTGAAATATTCGTGGGCACTGGCCAACTCTTGATTGCTTCAACCTTTTCTGGATCCACTACTATGCCCTCTTCTGAAACAACGTGACCCAAATATTGTATCTGCTTTTGATAAAAAGTAAACTTACTCAATTTGGCATACAATTGGTGCTCTCTCAACACTTGTAGCACCATCCTCAATTGTTTCTCATGCTCTTGTTATGCTTTGGAATAGATAAGCATATCATCCAAGAACACAATTACAGACTTATCCAGGAAATATCGGAACACCCCATTCATCAAACACATAAATGTAGTTGGTGCATTGGTCAAACCAAAAGGTACCACCACAAATTCATGGTGTCCATACCTTGTCCTAAAGGTTATTTTGCTAGTGTCTTATTCTTTGATCCTCACTTGATGATAGCCTAACCTCAAGTCAATCTTGGAGAATATCTTTGCTCCTTTCAACTGATAAAAACGATCATAAATCCTTGGCAAGGGGTATTTATTCTTGATTGTAACCTTTTTGAGTTGTCTGAAATCAATGCATAACCTCAATGTTCCATCTTTATTCTTGACAAAAAGAATTGGGGCACCCCGAGGAGAGACACTTGGGTGTATGTACCCTTTCTTTAACAAATCTTCTATTTGGATTTTCAACTCTTTTAGCTCTGGCAAGCTCATTCTATAGGGGGTCTTAGAGACTGGGGTAGCTCCACGTATTAAGTCAATTGAGAAATATATTTCCCTCTTTAGTGGCAATCCTAGCAACTCCTCAAACACATCTTTATACTCTTTCAACACTGGATAATCTTTGAGACTTGGCTCCTTATCCTTCATTGGCTCTTCCATATGGGCTGCATATATCTGAAACCCTTTTCTAAAACTTATTTTCAGCTGCAATGTTGAAATCTCTTGGATAGATATAGATCTTGGAATACCTTACACTGTCCTTGAATCCCCTTCTTCATCAAGACATGTGAAAACCTTGTTAGAACAATCTAAAACAACACGATTATTTTCTATCCAATTCATACCATTCAAGAAGTCATAAGACCCCAATGGTATGATTTTCAAATCTTCCTTAGTGTTATTTCCATTAATATTTATAGGGAATTCTTTAATAAGATCATTAATTCTTCTCTTCGTTCCAGTAGCTAGTTGAACTAACCAAGACTTTTCATGCTTACTTTTGTTCAATTTAAATCTTTCAATTAGCTTTGGATCTATATAGCTATGACTAGTTCTAGAATCGATTAAAATAACTATGGGTTGATTATCAATTTTACCTTCCACTTGAATCATGTGGGATTGATAGTCTGCTTGTCTATTGTCCAAGGCTGCATAGATCCTTGGCATGCTTTTTCCCACTTCCTCTACTGTCTCCTCCTTCTTAATGTTATGTAAAATATTCATCTTATCTCCTCGGTGAGGACAATATTTATACATGTGATCTCCTTCACATCTCCAACACTTTATGGGTTGCTATCTTTGCCTCTTTCCCAAAGACTCTGTCATTTTATGATCACCTTGAGATGGTTTCCCTTGTTGATATGATTGATATCTATTTATAGTGAAAGGTGGCTTGAATCCTTTCTTCCTTTGATCCATATTTCCTTTCTTCTTGTCATCCCAGGTTGTTTGGAAAGCTCGCTTTCCTCTACTCTGCTCATATAAATAGTTGGCCTTTCTCATGGCTTCTTCTAAATTATCGGGTTCATCAAACTGAGTTGTGTCCTTGTAAAAGGATGGTAGTCCACTCAGGAACCTTTGAATTGTGACCTTCTCATCTTTGATGAAGCTCACATATCTGAGAAGTTCCAAGAACTTTATCTCATATTCATCCATGGTCATGTTCCCAAGCTTGAGTTCAAAGAACTCTTGCATATTCTTGTCATAATATTTCTCTGACAAGTACCATTGCTGAAAATATTTCTTGAACTGCTTCCAAGAAATTATTTTCTCATCAAGGTGCTTAACCTGCTTCTGTCGGTCCCACCATATAGATGTCTTCCCTTGAAGGTGGTAGGCTACAATTATGGCTTATGAATTTGATGAGTATTTATGCAATTGGAAATACTTCCTCATTCCCAACAACCATGATTCTGCATCTTCACCTTTCTTGTTTTCTCCATCAAATGATGGTGGCTTGATTTTCCTCAATTCCCCTTGCAAGATATCTAACCCATGTCTCCCTCTCTGATGCCTGATAGGAGATATAATTGGGCTACTTGTCGACCTTGATCGTGCATATGTTTTTATGGTTGAGTTCCCCGGGGAATGATGATGTTGATGTCTGCTAATACTCCTTGATCATCTAGATCCTCCATGATCATCCCTCGTATCATGAGACCTAGACAACTGCAATTGCTTGGCACTAGCTTCCTGCCTTGTGCCTGAATCCTTTTTAACTTGCTTATGTATCATATTTAGGCTTTGAAGTATCTCTTGTTGAGCCTTCATGATCCTCTCATTATCGACCCTATAGTTCTGCACTTATTTATGCAGGTTTCTCATAGTTATAGGCTCTTCCCTGTCTCTTCTTCCATTAGACTCGGTTTCAACATTACCCATGTTGACATGCATACCTCTAACTTCTACTTCATGGTTGTAAGGCCCTTGAGAATTTTCCATATCTCTGGTTCTCATGTAGGAACTAAAGTATGTTTTTTTGTATCTCTAATTCTGCAAGAATGTGCATGCAATAATTGTTGTTAGAATTATGCATACTACAAAATATTTGTTAATTAGATTATAGGTCATTGTTCATTTCAAATTATGAAGAGTATTAATTCATTATTCTAGAATCTTATTTCTTAAATTCATTCCTCTCTGAAACATCTTTCCAATGACTGTACTCATGTCTCATTCTGAGTTCTGAGTGAAAAGTTACAACATCCACATGCTGCAATTTCGACTCATTTATTGCTACAACAACTTGTTTTTCACTTTATGAGAAAATAAAACACCTAATTCAAAATTATGGGTTGAAATATGTATTTTACTCCGCAAGACCTTTCCAATGACTATTCGTTTGCTCAAATCCGAGCCGAAAGTTATGGCACGAAGAAATTTTGAATGTTTTACCCAACTTATCCATGTATGCTACGTGTCATCTTTCACTCCTATCACATTTTTAGGTACCCATAACTTGATTCTGACTCCACCTCTATATTCTATGGGTCATAATTTTTCCATCGACTACTCCTGTGCTCCAAACGGGCTTCTGAGCATGGAGTTATGTCTTCAAGAAATAAATTTGGTGCCGAAATTTTACCCTCACTGTTTTGGCTATAACTTTCTCATACGAGCTCTGTTTTACGAACCATTTAGATAGTTGGATAGTTCTCTTTGAGTTCTTTTATTTTAGATGAAAATACATAGTGTACCTTGGTACACTATGTTCTCATGGGTTTTGACTACTTAAAAACATCGTTTGGGCCCTAAAAAATGCCCCGCAAGTTAATGACCTTAAAAAAGATGAAAAAATCTGCAAATTTCATATAAAACAAAGTATTTTATTATGTTAATAGCCCCTTAAATCTTACCTATTGATCTCAAATAAAGAGAAATAACAACCATTGATCTTACTCTATCGACGATTGGCGATTGGAATCCTCCTTTGGGTGCGCAAAACATTTTCTCAATACTGTCGACCCGACCGTCGACCATGGACCCAACTCCTCGACGATCGATTTACGCACAATTCTAAATCGTCTGATTCGACCGTTGGTCATGGTGATCTTCGTTGACGAATGAAAACTCCTTATTAATTCAGTCGATGCCCGACCATTGGCCCATCGACGATCGACGATCCCCGATGACTGTCGAAAACACTTCTCCAAATCGGTTGACTTGTCCATCTTCCATCGACCACTTT
This sequence comes from Picea engelmannii, assembly GCA_009831015.1. Classification (NCBI taxonomy): domain Eukaryota; kingdom Viridiplantae; phylum Streptophyta; class Pinopsida; order Pinales; family Pinaceae; genus Picea; species Picea engelmannii. Next base: position 1,024,690 of record ML777684.1, on the reverse strand, counting down.
TTTTGGCTGACGTGGAAACTGCTAACATGGCATGACATGTGGATGCTAACGTGGCATGACATGTCATCCTGAAGATTCAAATTGGGTGATCCGAACACTTGCTGAATTAGTCTACGCTCGACCATCGATGCTTCAGTCATCAGTGAATTCTTTTGTTTGATTCAAAATAGTTCGTCAAATTCAACCGACCTTCGACCACTAGTCCATCGACCATCCGCGAATTTTGTTGCTCATTTAAGACACTTCGTTGAATCGACTGACACCCGACCACCGACCATCGATGATTGAAAGAAATTTGGTGGATTTGACCAACATCTGATCATCGACCATCGATGATCAAAGATGTCTTATGGTTGAACAAAATTTTTCTCCATTTTGATCGACCTGACCATCGACCATCGACGATTTCTCTTGGTGAACTTTAACACTTAGAAAAATTTCGATCTTTCTCTAATTGATATAGACTATCGATCTGATCCCTTTCAAATCCCCCGAAATGAATCTTGGTCATTGATTGTATCAACTTCATCCAACTTTGTCGATGCTTGTCCATCGATCGTCGACCATCGGTGTTTACTCTTGGCGAATTTCCAACACATCGCCAAACTCGCCGATCTAACCATCGACCATCAACATATTCTTTTGTCGAGCCTCACACTTAGAAAATTTTGACAAAAACCCCAGTGAATCTGGACCGTCGATCTCCTTCAACCTTCAAACAACGAAATTGAATCTCGGTTGTTGATTTGAACAACCTTCCAAACGGCCAAACCTTTACGAATTTGTTTAAATTTATTTAAGCAAATCTCGACCATCGATCTTGAGATCATACATGATCTTAGCCATCGATTCGTCAAACTACCTATAACTCTACAGGCAACCATTAAAACTTGAATTTCAACTATTCCAGGTCGAATTTAGATCTACAACTTCACCGCTCTACTCCATTAACCTTGTTAAATCATCCGTAGTCATTCAAACTCGAATTTTGCCCACAGATTTGGGGATTTCTCTCTAAATTCTCCGTTTTTCTCCAAATCGGTCACAAACAAAATCTGCAACAAGGAATTTCACCAATTCACTCTGGTTCGAGCCTATACAAGCCTGATGTTTGAATCTCGCTCTGATACCACTTTGTAATGTACCTAGGTCCCAGCTGGGTCACGTCACTACTAAAATGACCCAATAAAATTTCTGATACCAATTTAAATGCAAGAATTAACATAGAACAAGAAGATACAAGTTCATCAACTGATCATGTTCTACGCGAATGTACATACAATTTATCAACTGCGCATAGAAATAGATATATAACATACATTAGCATTCCACCATATAAACATGTATTTGAATGCATCATTCTGTTCACAATAAGAAACATTAACCAAGCTAACTCAGAGTAGATGCACAACAAATATACATATCAACATTTAACACAATTAAACACATCGATCAAAACACTTATCTTATAAAATGTGAAACCCATTGCCGAGGATAGACATTCCTCCCAACCATAGCCTTGTTGTTCCAGTTATCAACAACAAGACACCCCTAAGCCGGGGCTATGAATCCACAAGAGATAGAGGTCCCTAAGGCTAGCTAATGTTCCCCTTTCAATAGTTAAACTCTTAGCTAATTCTAGTCCACCAAAAATCTTCCCCTCAACCTACACAACCTAAGGGTTAGAATCCCACTTCACTGCTCACAGCCCCTCAGGCCTTTCCACTCCCCTCTAAGGCTTCCAACATAGGTTGGATAATAATTCTACTTGTTGGGCCTTCAAGAATTATACAGTTACAACACAAATTCGCCCAACAACCAAATTGCAAGCTCCTTGGATGAATTTCAAACAACTTGTCGCTCCCAGGCACACAACCTCTTTACCCATGAAATTACATCTCTAAACAACAACCAAATATGTCCACAATAGGTGCCTACAGGCTCCCACACTCAAAACTCTATTGTTGGCAAGGAAATTCCATGTAAAAACAACTCTCTATGCAAAAACGTGAATGTGAGTATACTGGTCTCCCACCCATATGAATTTCCTCTCTTTCTCTTGCTTGCTTGACTTGCACTCTTCCCCAAGATGATTGTACTCAATCCCCATGCTCTCAATAACTATTGGAAGTGACTATCACACCAACCCCCTTACATGAATTCAATGATTGGGCTCTAGAACACTCAACAACTAATGGAAGGTTCATGGCAAGGATAGTTTAGAGAAAAATAGGAAACAAATTTTGGTTTAATAGATATGGGTAACTCTCCCCCTTGGACCCCTACCCTCTCTTATGGATACTTATCCCCCAATCTTCATCCGTGTTCGTCTGTAGTTGGAAATACATTTTATTCATTATATCTCAATTTACATTATTTACATATTGGTTCTCGTCCATACATTACATTTACAGTATACATTACTTGGCTCTCGGCCACATGCTATATTTACAATACACATCACTAGTTTGGGGTTTCAAAATGAGGATGTTATATCCATCAACCGTTCTCCTAGGATTTCATTTATGGGTAAACCACCTGATTGGATTTTCTCAACAATTTTCGCAATTTCAGGGTCACCATGCAATTCATTATGCTCTTCAGGCTGCTCACACACGATTATCGTTTCATCAAGAGTATTTGAACACTTTTTCTTGGGAGCGGTCTTGAGTATTACCTCTTTCTGTGTTGTTTTCTGAGGTTGACTTGATTCTCCAGTGAATCTAATAGCCTGAATCCTTGTCATCCTTAGTGGAGTAGGTGTCACTGAAACTTCCATATTCCTCTGTGCTCTTGTATTCTTTAAGCTCAAGATAACATGAAATTCTTTGTCCCCTTCCTCGAACTCGGGGTCGACTTCGTGATCTTTGTTCGTACTCGACTCCTTTTTTGCTTTATTAGGTTTCTTAGACTCTTCAGGCTCTTCTTCCTCTTTTGGTTTTTCTTCATCCCCTTCAAGCTTCTCTTCAAGCTCTTCACATTTTGTCCCTACTCCCTTCGGCTCAGGTTCTATTTCTTCCTTTTGAGCTTCCCAAAACTAGTTCTAGGCTAGAAACTCCTCCCATGTGTCATTTTTCTTCCTAAGCTCCTCCAAAACTAATAGTTTTACAAGGCCGTGATGATGCAGGTTTGGCTCCATCGTTTTGGTGTATACTTTCCTCTATGTCATGGTCACCATATTGGTCAACGAATTCCATAAAAAGTAGGGCAAGTTAAGCCTTTGTCCCTTAAAGTGTATTAGGAGCTTAATATGGTAAAGGAAGGTCAAACTAAAGTGACCCTCACACATAATGTACTTCTTTAGCATGATTAACAAGTTCCTATATATCCTTTTCAATAGGCATTGAATTTTCCCCTTAGACAACTCCCTCTTCATGATAGTTGGTTTCAGGAACAGATCCCATGTCGATTTCTCTATTTGCTTGCTCTTGAACCAATGTTTGTCATCTTGAGGGAGCTGTGTTTCCCATGCAAAGGATTCTTTTGAGATAGCGAGGTCCAAATCCTCAACAACTGTCCAAATCCTCAACAACTGCCTTGCATCCATCAAGCCTTAATGCGAACGCCTTGGTAACTTCTGCGTTGTGTCTACTATATTTCAGGAAGAAAGGGACCTTATTTCTCTATTTTCTTCCTACATTTTGGGTAGGCTTCCAGTAGCTCGACCCCATCTTGTTCAATTCTAAGTGGTATATTCATCCTTCCTCACTACAGGAATATCCAAGGTTTGTATAACGATATATTGCTTATTTTATAGAGAAAGGGTTCCATAATATAATGGGTAATGAGTGTTAATGTTTATGCATTTATTATAGTTCTTTGCATTTCAATAGATAAC
>ML777684.1:1005307-1015377 GCA_009831015.1 Picea engelmannii | reverse complement strand
AATGAATAATATATCAAATAATAATAAGAATACACTTTGCAGTTACATTATTTCAACAATGAGATCTAACGAGAGTTGATAGTTAATCATGATCATGATGATTAAATCATCATTATCCAATTTAAAAATTCATGTAGGGTAATGATCAACATGATAGATTTTGAAATCATAGTGATTCGTGCATGCGACGTTGAAGGATGATGCAATGATTCCAAATCAGGGTAATGGAAAGGTGGTAAATTCGATGCATGTGTGACGGTTTAGGGCGATAGGATCATAGTTGGCGTATTTAGATTCAAAGGTTGCCATAGTATTATAATTTCCAAATTTAATGAAAAATAAATCTTTAATGACTTACCCAAGCTTCTATTACCTAAAATTACCTTACCGCTTGGTTGAATCAGCTCTGTTCAATCATACCTCTTATGAAAGTTCTGAGTTATGCATTATGGTACAAGGAGTTTGTTCTAGATTGGATTTTGGAAGCATACTCTGTATCATGGATTTCTTATAGGAAAGTGTGGACCTGGATATAATTTTGTTAGCAATCCATCTGTACTTATGGTGTCATACTGTTCCTATGTTATAATAGAGATCCTATGTCCTTCATTAACCAAAGATGACACAATAGTTGTGAGAATCATAACCACTGTATGCAATAATCATGATAATAAAAATGTTATTGGAACTGGAACAAGAACAAGAACAACTTCTACAGGAACTTGAAGATTGAATGTTGGATGCTTGCTCTCATTGAAATGCTACAAAACATTCTTCCTTACCCACTTCTACACATTCCTTTCCACGTGAATAAATTTCTTGAAGTTGAACATGGAAGGGAATAATTGGATTATCGACCATTAATGGATGTCGTTAACCAACGCGAGATTTCTCACCAATAATGTCAATGAGCATCAAGGTAATTCAATGGATCATTTCAAGTACAAATGGATGTGTTGAAGTCGAGTAACTTGCAAGATCCGGAAGTCAAAGGGAATTGATGCATCCCCATTGTTTTCGGTGAGATAATTTCTCATTAAGACATACAAATCCCAAGTAATTGTCACAATCTTTGATCTCGAAGCCTATATAAAGAGTTAAAGTCGATGGACCGAGATTGTTGGAAGGAGGTCCTTAATGAACCCCCCATCATCCAACACGAGAACCATAAAATGATTGAATATTTTGGAAAATGAACCATCACAAGATACAATTTTATTTGTGAACCTTACCAGCTAGAAGCCTAATTTTCAAGTAAGGTTCTAGCCCAACTGTGCCAGAATTCCTGGTTTTCACAACTGAGCATTATTTTCTCTTTACTTTTTATTCCTATTTTTTGTTTTTTGTTTTTTGTTTTTGTTTTATTGAAAATGAGAGAACTAAGAAGAGGAAAGTTATGGGGAAACCCCCTCACCTACCATCTACAATTCAACTTGCTCCATGATATCTTTAACAATTTCCCCCTTAGATTTGGGCTTTTGATATAACTTGAGTCTATTCCCATTAACCAAGAAGGAGACCTTTTCATCATCTATAGTTTGAATCTTAAGAAATCCATTATTGAAGACAACTTCAATCTCTTAGGGGCCAAGCCAATGTGTGTTAAAATTTCCCTTGAAGTCCTTGAATCTAGAGTTGAACAAAAGTGCCCAGTCACCTACCTTGAACTATTTCTTCTTAATGAATCTGTCATGCCACTTTCCCCTCTGCTACTAGATGATATCAATATGTTGGAAGGCTTCTTGAAGCATCTCGTCCAACTCATTGAGTTGAACAATTCTTTCCTTCTATGCCTTAGTCAATCCCATCCCCAATTCTTTTTCCATTAGGAATGTTTTGATCTGAAATTCAATGGGAAGAAGAACATGTTTCCCATACACTAACTCATATGAGGAGAAACCAATAATACTCCTCCATGTTGTTTCGTAAGCTCATAAGGCTTCTAGAAGTCTGCTTTCCCAATCCTTCGTGTGTAGTTGGTCTGTCTTGGTCATAATTCCTTCCAAAACCTTATTTGCCGACTCCACCTGCCCATTGGCCCGTGGGTGATATGGGGAAGATTTCATGTGCTTAATGCGATACTTTTGAGTAATTGTCTATACCAACTTAGATGTAAACTGAGTTCCCTGGTCAATAACAATTTTTCTGGATACCCCGAAATGAGTAATAATATCTTCAAATAGAAAATACACCACTAATATTTTTATTTCTATATCATATCATAATTAGTGCATATTAAAATGTACTTCATACCCTTGGATGGGGGGTTGATTGGACCTACAAATTCCAAGGTCCAATTTTCAAAGGGTCCTATAAGGACTTGCGACTGAAGCGACATCTCATCTACTTGAATTGGATGACCCATCCTTTGGCAACTGTCACATCCCCAGACATAATTCTTGACATATTGAAAGAGAGCAGGCCAAAAGTAGCTTGAATGGAGTATCTTGTGAGCTATCCTTCTATCTGCAAAGTACCCCCTGTAATGCTCATCGTTACATGCTTTGAGGATGTTGAACATCTCATCCTCTCTCAGACATTTGCGAATAATCATACTAGGACTAGTATAAAATAGATCTCCCTTAATCCAGGAGTATGGAGCACTCATTTTAACAGTTTTTTTCTTTTTCTTGGGTGAGAAGTGAGATGGAAGTTTTCCTATAGTAAGATAATTGGCTATGTATGTGAACCATGGTGAATTAGTAGATATAAAAAATAGATTTTCATCCAAAAAATTGTCATCAACAACATCATCTAGTGATTCTACCATTCGTAATAGGTTTTTTCATCAAGTAACTAATGGCAGAGTGGTCAGTATGAATAAATACTTCATACCTTGTGATGTAGTGCCTAAATTTATTAATTGCATAAACCACTGCAAGGAATCCTTTTTCAATCACGGTATAATTTAATTTATATGGAGCTAAATTATTGCTTACGAAATAAATAGCACATGTTAAGAGATTTTCCTTTTGACCCAATAAGCTCCTATGGCTAAATCTGATGCATCGATCAAGATATGGAATGGGAGGTTCCAGTTTGATCCTCTCAATATTGGGGCTGAAGAGAGATTTTTCTTGAGCATATCAAAGGCACATTGACACTCATTGTCCCAATAGAAATCAACATCCTTTGTAAGCAATTTGAATAGGGGAAAGGCTATCTTCGTAATAGTTTCTACAAACTGTCGATAGTAGCTCTCATGACCTAGGACGCTTTAGATTCCCTTTTGATTAGTCAGAGGTAACATGTTGACAATTACTTTTATTTTAGCTAGATCTACCTCTTGATGAAAATGAATGGCTATCCTAATACCAACGTTTTCAAATCTTGCCAGGCTAAGGCAAGATAGTCAGGATTATTACCCTATGCTTATAGCCCTTTTGCAAAATTATCAATCAACCTTCAAGAAATATGTTCTTGAGATCAATGTTTTCTTTTATGTTGATTTATGTGAAAGAAAAATAAAATATTTATATCAGTAATATAAACAATTTGATGAACAATCATGAAAATATAAAAATATGAAATAAGATCACACACATAATCCAAAATGAGACCTCAAAACCATCAAGTGATTTTATTCATTCAGTTCTGGAACACTGCCAAATACATTCTTTATCCAGAATGGGTAAGGACCAAGAAAATACTTAGAATTCAAAGGTTACATCATCATAGAGACGATTGGTGCCTCCCAAGTAAAATTAAGACTGAAAAATAAATGGATCAACAAGCCAAAATTTGCCATTGCCTTGACTCTGCACAATTTTTTTAATCTACACTGAAAATCAATTCATAAATCCAATAAGAATTTATAGACTATCAGAAAGAAATGATCAACCTTATAAGCATGTCAATAATCAATGTTTCTTGGTCCTCCTTGTTACCACCTTCAGTAAGACCCTACTATCAACAATAAGTCTTTATCCTTTAAGTATTTCATAAATGAATGGAGTAGTAATGCAATCTCATTCTAGAGAAAGAGCAAACCTTATCAGAGTTTTTGTCTCTATCTCCTCTCTTCCTTTGTTTGTCCCTTCAATTCTTATTTTATCCTTCCAAAATTAGTTTGAGTAGTTTAACTACTTTTAGTTAAGTCATTTAACTAATTTTAGTTAAGTAGGGAGAATTCACTATTAAATATTAATAATAAATGACAAGGGTATAATAAATATTAACTAATAGGTGCCCCCCCCCCTAACAATTATTTTGTTTAATTTTCAAATTATTCCCTTGTTCCTCCAAAAATTATTATACCATCAGACTTCATTGTGCACATATATTCCAACCAATCAACATATGAAATATATCAAACACATACTTGTGAATCCCAAATATCTCATATATGCAAGTAATTATCAAAATAAATATGTCAATTTGTTCTCCAAAATATAATGTTGTAAAGTATCCAAAAATAGTGAATCATAAATATGTCCGAAACATTTTGTTGTCTATAAATAAAATCAGGTTTGTCCCAATAGTGAAATCATTATAAAATAACACCATGAAATCAAAAATCATATTTCTTATGTGAGAATTTTGCCTTTGTCCACTTCCCTGAGATTTGGTTATTTTGAGGACCTCTGAATCTACATGAATATATGTTTTACCTTTTGTTGTTGATGCTTCTGGGTGCATATCTACAAAAGAGATATGTTTGTCTTCAAGTTTTGGGTGTTGGGAGTGAGAAGTAACTGAGTGTGAAGATTTTACTGATTGGTCGGAGTCAACAGAATGGGCAGGCCGTTTGCCTTTGCTAGGCTCTAGTTCTTGGGCTATGGACTTTAGCTTTTTCTGTGGTTGGATTGAGTGAGCATGGGAAGCTTCTGATGCAATGTGTTGTGATTATTGTTTAGGTGGAGGGTGTAGGTAATGGCAGTGAGACTATGGGCCATCCATGAGCTTTATTTTGAGGAGGATTAATAACATCATTCCAACCATCGTTCGCTGGTATCTCAAGAGGTATAGATACATATGTCTGCACAAATATACCATAACTGCTAGGATGGGGTTGTAAAGGTGGTCTTTCAGGTGCATGATGATTATGAAATTCTCTTTGCCTAGCTAGATTTAGGAAACATGTTTGCAAGAGTTGGTTAAACTCTTTAGAATCGACATTAAAATGTATTGAAAAACAAATTCTTTTGTTACCCCCTTGCCAAAAGTCATTTGGACTTCTTCTCTTGCTTCGGTTTCCTCTTCCATGACTGCCTCTACTGAAAAAGATCATCTATAAAAAGTGCAAGGCTAGATCAAAGTATGCATATAATATAAAGTAAACATCAAATACCATTTGCATAACAATGTTTGGAAATAACTCTATCTTGTCAGCAAGATAACATGCATACAACCAGAGATAGACATAAAAAAGAAACTTCAACTTCTGCTTTGGAACACTTTAATATCTTGACATACTGGTTATTAATTAAGAACATGGGAATTCCAATGTAATTTTGGGAATATGAGGGTTTGTAATGTATGAAAAGTGAAATAATGGCAAGGAGAATAATGACACATGTTCAAAATAATAATACCTTCCATCATCAATCATATTCCAAGCTTAAATGTCTGCCAATAATCATATCATACATGCCATGTCAAACATATCTTCAGTAATTTCCAGCACATCCACTCTTTATTTCAAATAAAACCTTTTAACTTGCTTATGAATTAGGGGGAAGAAAAACATGAAAGAATTAATGAAATATGATTTGGAAATTAAGGGATGAAATTCGAAATTATTTCAAAAATAATACTCATATATCCAAAATAAACATGCTGTCCAAAGATCCATGAAGTCATCTGTCATAAAACAATAGATATAATAAAAACTCAAAAACCATATTTCCCAGTCTGTGATGCAACCCTTCCTTGATTGCTGCTGTCACCTCTTGATTTTCCTGAATTTTCCTTTGGCTGTGCAGATCCTTTAGGCCTAATTTCACTCATCACATGGGAACAATCGTCCCTCAAATGCATTCGGGAAGACACATATTTGTCAGAGCCATTGGAGGGTGAGGAGGGGGAAGCAATGGATTTTCCTTTATCAAGGGCATGGTGGGCCTTAGTTTTCAACCTCTTGCTAGCATGGGAGGATTGCACCGGTGAGTGATCAGGGGCAGCTTGGGCAATGGGGTTAACCGGTGGAGGAGAAGGCAAAGACAAGTTGGGCCAACCACGATTTTGGGAGACTGTCGGGTGGACAATCTCCTTCCATCCATCATTTTTAGGGACCTCGGGTTGTAATGAGACATGAGGAGGTACATGAATACCGGGTGCTTGCGGGGCTTGGAAACGAGGCCTTTCAGGCCTAGGTTGGACTATTCCCTGCCCAATCCAATTGAAAAATCCAGCATGAAACAATTGGCCAAGCTCTTGTGAATCAACGTCAAAATGTATGGAGAACCTAGGCCTTCTCGGGCCTCGGTTCCAATTACCTCTACCTTTGTTTCCTCGGCCATGGCTACCTCGACTGAAAAAACTCATCCTGCATGTGTGATCGATTAGTAAATAGTCTTTTAAATAACCATACATGACAACTCTTAAAAATATGAAATAGATTTGGCTCAGCAATGTATCAGACTCATGCAATCCAATCCATACAAATTGTTTTACTGTTTATCAATGAGCAGGGGGTGAAAAGGGTTCTGGGAGATGCGAGGAGTTTGTATTGAGAGAAACATGATATCATGAGGGAAAAGAACATGGTTACTGCTCAATGACAACAAAAATCAACTGTAAAGAAAACCAATAAAGCCTCATTGTAATCCACATAAGACACTGCCACTTTCATCTACTTTAACACAAAATTTCTCTTGACTGTAATCAATCTCAGAACATGGAGTGAAAAAATGAATATGGGAGGTGACGGGGTTTGTAATTAGCAGAAAGTGAAATAATGGAAGGGAAGAAGAACGATTACTGTTCATGAAATTAGTTAAGTGATCCATAAAACATTTTGCGAAAGGAGATGCATCAACCATCAATTACTTGACCAAATAATAATTTCTGTGCATTTAACTAGTTCACTGTTCATAATCAAATATCCAACAAAGTGCCATTACAAGACAGTAGGCATCCCACACAATCTGTAAAAAGGATTTTGTTCCCTTGTTTGCATCGTATAACAATTTCCAAACAGTAACCATTCCACTATGTTAACCATCAAAATCAACCACTGCCCATGCATTTCAATCCACAATAATACTCAAAAGTCATGTTTTCAATTAACAATGAAGTCACTATTACTGCAATTAGGCCCATTATTTAAATGCAATGATATTCGTTAAACATATGTAGGCAGTAAACAAAATAATCAAGACCAAATTGCAACACCCGAATTAACAATTAAAAACACAACCCACATTCACCATTTAGACACAAACTATGCACAGGGTAATTAGATCATGTGAGTGAAACTCCATCAACATGGGAGCCCAATCTAATGTGACGGTAAAAATATGGGCCATCCATCCAACACAACTGTCATCAACAACATGCCTACGTAAACAAGTGATCGATTGCAATAAATAAAAATGCTTAAAACTTTGTGGGTATCCTTGAGTGTGAAAACCAAGCTATCCATACTACACATAGTGCGCAGCCACCAAAACACCATGATGCAACATTTCCACTTAACACAAAAAACACACAGTCAAGACAATAACTCAACCCATCTTGTTGAGCCATCGATTTAATATAATATTGCTTCGATTTAGTCACACCGTGATCGACTATACTGTGCAAACTTAGGTTTATACAATCAAACAAGCATAAGGATGTAGTGGATATATTATCTACAGTCATCCAGTTCAATAGTCATTCGACCCCAAAGAAAACCATAGTTACCATGCCCATTATTTCATTTTTCAAAAACACCATACACACAAAGCGACATGCATGAGAAACACCAAGCATTTGTAACCAATGCCAGCGATCATCCAAATAATAATTAGTGCAAATACCAGTGACTGTGTATCAACCAAAAAATTTGCCACTATTGTAAAAAATCAATCAACCTAACAAGCTGTGGAAACTATGCATACCCACACATCAAATCGAATCGGGGCAGGGCCTTCTCCATTAACAATACTGAGTTATTAACATAAGGAGAGTGAATGTGTACTTTGAAAGTGAAATTGGCAATGTAGGGTTTATCATTATTATCACAGAGGTAGTAACCAAATTCCAAACCAACACGACTACCATACGACCAACTGGGATAGCCCATATTCAAAGTAATCGACCATACATTTAATCCAAAATAACCTGTAGCAACTTGACAGGCACGACAATCTCCTCTATAAAACTCCAGACTGGAGGGTTAAGGGTCTACTCTGTAGCCAACACCAGGGGAACGAAGCCAACTCCTCATAATGGTGGAACCTTTGAGGCCAAGGGTGTGCACACAGAGAGAGCCATGACCATAACAAAAAGGTGAGGCTCCTAGTCAACCTGGAAATTTTATTTAATGCACGCAAGGTATAACCCTCGTGTTCTTCATTCAAACTACCACAGTAATGAGGTGAAGACAGGGCCAAGTTAAGGACAAAACACTCACTTCATGACCCTTAGTGGTGGAAAAAAACCAATGCCCAAGTGAACGAAACACAGTGCCACAGGAGACATTCAACTACTAGCCCCATAAAAGCCAAAGACTAGGTTTAGTGACAAATGCGTGCAAATAGCCATCCACCCAAGACTAAACAAAAACTCTCCAACTAAACCAACAACTATAGAAAGGAGCTATCTATTAGAATATAGAAGATGGTGTGTTCATTTTACCATTGACGATACCTTCATCACCCAACCATAGGCCGAAGCCTCCCTCCGAGCACCTTAACCTTGACTAAGAATTCCTCCAGAAGAAAACCCTAGGCTAGATAGCCAAAAAAAGGGTAGCGAATCATTCCCTAAGGATAGCGCATCACAAAAAGATGATCAGATAGTCCAAACCCTAGCCAAGAGATATTCAACCCAATACTGAAACTAGCTGCTGCTACAACTGCACCTGCAACCCTCCTCCAAACCTACGCACAAGACTGAACCTGCAGTGCGCACCAACTGGGAAAACTGCAATTCCAAGATGCTACAAATGAGAACTGACTGCAACTGCAGTGCGCACCAATTGGGAAAACTGCAATTCTGAGATGCTACAAATGAGAACTGGCGCCCTTTATTTATAGTAGTCCTGCCAGTTTTGCTGGGGCCGACTTCTCCTTCTGGATATGTGTCTGTTCAGTATATTATTATTATTTCTGGTCGACTTCTTCTCTTGGAGGATAATAGCCTAATATAAATTATCTTCTTGAGCCAACAAGGTTTCTAGGGTTATTAGCCAACTCATTAGGGTTTCTCTTGCTTCCCGAAGTCTTCTATTCTCGTCAGGTTCACACATGGAGGTAAATACCTCCCGCAACTACCACAATATTAACACTCCTTCCTAGCTAGAGAGGTATTTATAGGTAATGGACTTGAGCACAAAAACATACCATTTACCCGGTAGCATCAATATATTCATCTAGACTATTTCATGACTAGATCATGAGTATCACCATCACCATCAGCTGCATCAACTCTCGAAACCATACTTCATCTGAGTAATTATATATGATGCTAGATAAGTCACTCTCACCATAGAGTGATACAAGAGGAGTAAAAGTTCTGAATTGTTTTCCATCTGAAAAATCTCTGTTCATCATCCATCTGAATGATCATTATCTCCAATCAACTGCTGATAGTCTTCAAGGCAATTAGAACAAAGATAGAGCACAACTATGTCTATTCATAGTAGTACATAACTACAATCCAGTGGTTCACTACCACATCAAGTAACACACAAGTACTTGATCAACACCGTATGGTTGCGAACAGTGAAACATATTCACCACAGTAGTCCTCATCTACTGTCATACAATCTTCATAACAAACATCTGATAACATCCTGCATAGAAACAATGTTATGATATATATACTGAATTATTTGGGCCAATCTTTCACTCACATCTGTGAGCTCTGAAAGAATATCTGCCTCATGAATAATGGAACACATCCACCACAGTAGTCTATAT
>ML777684.1:970104-991628 GCA_009831015.1 Picea engelmannii | reverse complement strand
ATAGCCTTTAAAGTATCGGGTTTCGCAATACTAACAGTTAGACATATAAAGAACCCCAAAGTCCCGATATGCGAAGTCGCAAAACTAGCTAAAGTTAAATCGGGTTAATTAAACAATTAAAATGATTAACCATAATTGATCCTTATCGCAACTTCTCGTTTCAGGAATCCTGCCTCGAATGATAACTTAAAATCTCGATACCCGAAGTCGCGAAACCCTTAAATAATCACGATTATTTACAAAAGTTAAACATGATTAATATTAATTAATCAATGGCGATTTCTTGATTCGGGGATCATAGCTTGAATTGAAATAGGTTAACCTGGGACCCGAAACCCCGAAAAGGATTAAGGTTAAACATAATTAATTAACAATGTAAACTCGATTTATTATCAAAATAAAGCATTCTTATTTAACTGATTGAGTTTATGCCGATTTGCGATATGGGTGATTTCAAATTTCATTCATATTTTCCCGGTCACGAAATATTGATCATTAATGACATTAAAAGGCCAGCATGGGGAAATGATCCCAAATAAGATCCTGCTTTAAGGCCAAAATATTTTTATTAAAAGAATTAAACGCATTGTCAATGAAGGTATATGCAGGTCAATGCGTTTAAGGCAAGAAATACTTTCTCATTTTTAATTACATTCGCGTTTTGGTAGAACTTTCTTAGTGAGATACTCACTCCTGTTCATTTTCTGTGAGAAATAAAAGGTTTTTGAGAACTGGTACCATGCCACCACAGAAAGTAGCTAAAGCAACTGGTGATAGTTTAGGCCAGAGCTCAGAGGTTTTCTCCAACACCTCACCCAGAAGTATAGACACAGTTAAAACCTAGACACATGTATTCAACATCCTACAGTACAAACTGGTAAATTGCCCTAATGATTTAAGCGACAACGAAAAGGAAGACTTATCTACCAAATACAAGATTATTGCTCAGTCAAAGCTGCATAAAGTAGCAACAAGGCCGAGGCTTTTACCCTACAATGACATGATTGGATGGGCACTGGATCATGTAGATATCCCAACTAGAACTATATTCAATTCTCATAAAGTAGCTGTTGGGTCATTTTCGATCGGAACACATACATGTGATGTATAAGCTGTCTTCAACACCAAACTTCATTTACAATGCTAGTTTTCTAGTGAATTTTAACAAGGAGTGTGATCAATATGGAAAAAGTCTTTTCGACTTGATCAAGGATTGGTGTTCATGTCCTGAAAAGTTCAAAGCCGATTCTCACGACATATACTCAATCTCATCGCTAGAACCACAGTTCATGTATATAGCCATGATGATGTGTAGACTCTATGGAAAAGAGAACACATCCCATTTCTTTCTACCATGGGTACCCATTATACACATAGTGACAGAAGGGTATTGTTTCGACTGGGCCAAGATATTGTCGGACAATCTGGCTAGTGAAATTACAGAATACCAGACAAATAAAGCTAAGGGGCAATCGACTTCATTCTTCGTGTCAGATTATATTATGGACACCATCTATTTCATGACACCTTTCCCGCTGATGGGTTGGAGATGGACTCCCAATAGCGCAGAACCAATCCGTATTTATCATTTGCAATTATGGGAAGATAAGGAAAAATATTTCTTCTATGAAATCTATAACTGGGTAGTAGTTCCGATGCACACTGATATATTTGGTCACCCACCTCCTAGAATCTCAGACAAAATTGCGGTTAACCTAGATAAAGTGGTAGACTGGTACATCGAGGAACACTTATCTTATATCATATTTTTCGGTTGTTCAGTTCCCCCATATGCTTTACCACAATTTTTACCAGACCGACTGCTGTGTCGCGAGGTCGCACGACAAACTGTACTCGGCGGGATTAGCAAAGAGCTCAAAGCAGTGCAGAAAAATGTATGGCCATCTTTTCCCTTATAGATTGGTGCATTTTCTTTATTGTATTTCGACCACTCCAAAGTGGAGGCTGCAACCTTAGAAGGAATAAAGCTGGTTAACATTGAATTCAAGAAGCACGACCCACAAAAGGTCGTGGGTAACCATATGGCTAGTTGCAATCTAAAAAAGTATGAACATAAGAGTCCCCTCAGGATGAAATGTTCTGAGGGGTGAAATCTTACCAATAAGTTCTGAGCCAAGTTCGAGCTCTATCACCTGATCAAATGATTAATTTTTACAACTTCCAAAGGCACCGAATAAGTAGCCTTCTGAAAGTATTACAAGGAGAAAACCCAATGTTTCCAGCTATGCAGCAAACAAAGACCCAAAATCTAGAAGCCATAATCTCTAGCAAACAAGAAGCCTTGAAAAACTTAGAGAAATATGAGGTCTTGACTAAGAAAGAAGATACCTCGGCGACAAAGGTATCAGATAACCAGGGCAAAGATCAAGAAGAAACACTAACAAAGAAAGGAGAAGATAGGCCACTGTCTTCACTAGATAAATCAACTATGGATGGAACTGGAAAATAGTTATCCACAGAAATCGACAGCCCCATTCAATTTTTCACGCCATTACAGTTCACCAGAGGGAACCCCGATGCAGAGGTAATACTCATAAGAGATCTCACGGATATCCCTATTTAAGAGATACCTCCTCCCGATTTCTTTTTCAGTAAGAAAAGGAAAGCTGTGGTGAAGAAAGAAATGCACCAGAAAGAAGGTGCAACTGCCAAAAAACATAGGATACTATTGGATGGACAAAATTTGGAAGAAGAAGACTTTGCTATAGAGGTAGCAGTCTCTTTGGGAGATTTTGCAACAACTAACCTATTATCAGTCAATAATCTGAAAGAAAGACTGAAGAAGAAGAATCAGACGATAAGTCAGTTGCAAAATCAAATAAGGACTACATAAAAGAATGTCAGAGATGAAGTCAATAAAGGGCTTGAACAGGCTAGAGCTAGTGATATACAAGAAATACAACTGCTCAAGTCCATTCTTGATGATATGCATAAGAATGTGCAAATAAGTGAAAGACGAGCTATCTAGCAAGATGAGTTGGTAAAACAATTACAAGACAAGGTCAGTTCCACTGAGAAAATGGTTGTGGATATTGCAGTGTTTCGAGCTCAAGCATTGGAAGTGCTAAAGAAACTGGAAATAACACAACAAAGCCTCTTTACTAAGGTATAAATCATTCAAAATCATTTTCGAGAAGTAAACCAATCATTGTATAATATTGGTTTCAGAGAAAGAGAGGCTACTACATCCCAGATCACTTTTCAAGAAGCGGTCGTGTCATCGGCTAGTGAAGAAATATCTGTAACTCCCAGATTGACTGTTGCAGAGCAGATCATAGGTGATATGATATTAAAGACATGGGAGGTCAATATAGCCGAGAGTAAAAGAACGACTAAGGAAATAAAAGAGGATTGTGAAGAGGTTTTTCATTTTCTTAATAAAGAATCACTAGGCCTCAGAAAGGATGATTGTTCTGAAATACTAGGACAAATTGACATTGTAAAGAATCAACTTGTTGGGTATGTGTTATATTCTTTGCATGTGTGTGGGCGTGTTAGATACGACAACTGCGTCTGATGATCCCTTCACCTAGAGATCTGTCGTGTGTGTCGGGCGCTTTCCTAGGGGGGTCGTAGGGGGGGGCAGGTATGACCCCCTTAGTTACGCACAACGTTCGACAACGGGCGGTAGCCCGGGGCAGCGCCCCGAATTTTTTTGGGCGGTTTTTGCTATTTTTAGCGGATTTGTAAATTAATCCCGGATTAAGGGATTAGGGTTTTTGTATCTACGGAATACCTAAAAAAATTGTAT
Source organism: Picea engelmannii (assembly GCA_009831015.1). Classification (NCBI taxonomy): domain Eukaryota; kingdom Viridiplantae; phylum Streptophyta; class Pinopsida; order Pinales; family Pinaceae; genus Picea; species Picea engelmannii. The sequence continues at coordinate 987,856 of ML777684.1, read as the reverse complement.
ATATTGTATGGCGAATGGTGAAATTCGATATAATGAAAATAAGAAAGGTTTTCCCGGCTGAGGGTTTCCGGTATAAAATCTCTGTTTACTCTGTGTATGAGCCATTGATTAATTTATTTATTGCTTAAGAATCTATATGCATTGCTTTACTTCGCAGGTTTAAAACTTACACAACTTGACATCAAAGAAATCTTAGAGGAAGCTCAGGCTGAAATTTCACAGCTAAAGCAAGTTGACACCGCTCAGATAGATAGATGGTTGGTAAAGCCAAATTTATGGTTACAGTCAATGACTTATGAAGATAAAGGATAGAAGATAGGCTACCACAATTACAAAATAAGTTGTATCTTTTTGAGGCAAAAGATGCGACAAAACCTTCTATACTAGTAGCACAATTGGTAAGCAGGTGTGTCGAATGTCTTGAGCGAGGAAACATGAGTACCTCAAAGAACCAATGAAATAATATGTACTACATGGGAAAGAGACAAATGAAAACTAAGCAAAGCGTTCCAAGTCTTTAATTTTGCAACCATCACCTTTTAGAAATAACGAGAATTCCAACCGCCTAGGGTTGAAAATCATTTTGTATAAATACATATTGAAAAGATGAACAAAAGGCGGATTTTTTCCATATATGATTGAGAAATCTCTCCTCATTGAGGATTAATACAAATACAGACTAGATATTCCACATTTCGTTCATTTGAGTTATGTGTTCTTCTGTCTTTCCACATTCCATTATCTTTTTATATATCTCCTTGATGAATGCTTGATCGCAATTTAGTACAACATCTACTGTGGTTACATTTCATTTAGTAATTTAATAGCGCACAATTTTTCCTCTGTTTTACTGTTAGTAAATACAAGACCCGTGAGTTAATTAGATTGCTACATTTTATGCTTCATTTAAGGTTATATCATCTATTTTATTCTTCTGTAGCGAAGTAAGATTCTTCTGTAATAGATGCCTTGCTTTGTCTAACAACTTTATGTTTTTCTCTCATTACACCCCATGCTTTTAATTTTAACTCAGACACGAAAGACGACCTCTGAGCTGTTATATTGTTAATTAATTTAAGGGATATTTTCTCATACAACTGAGGTAGAAAAAGTGAATATTAAAACTTTTATTATTTCTTGATGCCTAACATTATGCTTTGAGCCTTAAGTATAAACTCAGGAACAACATCTTTTTGGCACCGTTGCTGGGGACGGAGAAACGAAGTTATTTTTCCCTGGGAGAACGAAATTGGTAAGTTTCTCTCTTTGATAGTGAACAAACATTGAATACATTATAAGGCCAATTTTTTTATCTTTCACTTGGCGACTCCACAACTAATAAACTGACATTTAGTCGAAGAAATACCAGAAAGAATCCAGACGTTAGGCAGATTTCACCTGTATCTGATCCTGATTTTTTTTTGAAACCACGGGGATACCTTAAAAAGACTATTGCATTAACAAGTAAAGTTTATCAACCCAAATCTAATACTAGGGTTTTATTTGAGAAGTTAACTCTACAAGAAGATTTTACCCAAATATTTTCCGAAAAAAAATTGACTGTCAGAATCGAAGCCGAAACCCTAAAACCCGAGTTGGTTTCACCCAAGATTAAATCTGAGACCGTTCTAACTGTCTCCTTTACCAATAAAGGTAAAAAATCCATCTCAATACCCGCTTCAATTTATATTTCATCAGTTCCTGAAGTCAAGCTTCCAACCTCTCGAAGTTTTGAAGAAGACATCTTATACTCTGACTTGACTCCTGTTGGTTCTCCTGTTTATACATCCTGTAAATCCGAAGAACCTAGCCCCCATTTCCCTGCTCCCTCTTTTTCATATTTTTTTGTTTCTTGAACCTTTTTCGCTTAATCCTGAAGGGGCCAAAAGGTCATTACACATTCTTGAAAATACTTCCTATAATCCCAAAGTTTCATCTCTTAAATTATCAATGGCTACGACCAGAGTAGGTGGTGCTGGAGGTGCTGTCGGAGGTGGTGTCGAAGGTGCTGGACATGGTGCTAGAGGAGGAGGAGGAGGCGATCAAGGACCACCCCTACCTCCTAGAATTTTTTCTAAAGTAGTTTTTAGGTATGCTCCTTTGGTCCTCCCAGTTCTCCTCCACGATTTACCCAAAAACTATATGAAAAACCTACCAAAGTTCACCGACGAGGGAGACTTAACCGCAACTGAGCACATAAATTTCTTTGATCAATTCGTTGATATCCTTGGCCTTGAGAATGAGGACGTTTATTCGAAGCTTCTAGTTCAAACCTTTGAAGGACAAGTGAGAACTTGGTTCTGAGGACTGCCAAAAGATTCCATAGAATTACATGACGAGTTAGAAAGTTCCTTTATCAGACAATGGTGTGAAAGAAAAGATCACCTTTATTATCTAACTGAGTTTTGAGCTTTAAGAAATAAAAATTCAGAAACAATTCTTGAATTTACTCAAAGATTTAATAAATTATATAACAAGATCCCAACTGAGGTTAAACCCTCTCAACCTCCAGCAAAGGTAACTTTTGTCGGGGCTTTCGAGCCTGATTTTTCTCTATTATTGAGGGAAAGAAGATCTGTCGACCTCACTAAAATGCATGACGATGCTGTAGAAATTGAGTAAAATATGATGGCATCATGGAAGTTAAAAGCTAAATTCAAACCGGGAAATAAAGAAATCAGACGATACAGAGAAAAAGCAGGACCCTTCGGATCTGGGAGGTCCTCGGAAGATAAGATGGATGACATGGAAAAAATAATCAAAGCATTGTCAAATAAAATCTTGAAAATGGAATTGGACCAATCTAAGAATGATCATTTCCCTAGAAAATATTTAAGAAGAAATCCTAATCCTCAAATCCAACAAAGACAGATCAAGAATGAAGATCAAAAGATTCAGGCCCCCTTTAAGAACACAAATTTTATAGGAGGAGAGGACATGTGAAACTTTGAGGAATTAGAAGAAGATATGAATAATCTTGGTGATGATTGCCGATAACCTTTTTTGACGAAACAAGATTATGAAAAGTCTCTAAATACAAAATATTGGTCTAATCATGATGAAAGCATAAATAATACAAAAGAATATGCTTATCAAGGAATCGTCGATAATATAATGGCCAAACTTTAGCAGAATTATAATCTAAGGCCTAGAGATAGAAATATCACAACTGCTCAACCGAAGAAATTCTGTCGAAGAGAAAAGATAATGAGACAACTCCACCGTTAGCTGAGACACATAATGTCAAAACAAAAGTAGTCGAAACACAGACTGTAAAAAAAAACCCGGCTGAAGCAAAAGCAACACAAACCGATAAATTAGAAAAAAAGGAGATAGAAATCCAAACCAGAGAAGTCGATAAGACAACAGGAAATTTCAATCTAGAGAATGAGATTAATAAGATCAAGATCCCTGTACCTATGGTTGAATTGGAAAAAAAACCTACATATAGAAAACAAATTGCTAAAATGATAAATTTTTCGGATACTGAAAGTCAGGCCGACGTCATAAATTTATCAGATGATAAACCGAATATAATTTTTGGTCCACATTTTGAAGGTGCCAGAGATACTATCGCTCCTTTCTACATTACTCTAACTGTACATGATTATCTTCTTCACAATTTCATGTTGGATTTTGGAGCTTCCCATAATGTGATGCCCAAAGGTATTATGGATAGACTTGGTCTCGAAATTACTCGACCATACGAAGATCTGTACTCTTTTGATTCGAGAAAAGTTAAATGTGTGGGTATGATTAAAGATTTAGTGGTTAATCTTGCACAGATTCCTATAAAAAGTGTTTGATGGATGTGATTGTTGCTGATATACCTCCAAAGCATGGCATGTTGTTATCCAGGCCTTGGGATGCCAAACTGGGAGGATCCCTTCAACTCGACATGACATACGCTACAATCCCGATCTTTGGTGGATAGTTTACCCGCTTGTACAACGATGCAAGGTTGGCATATACAATAAGTGACCCGTTGAATCCGAATAATTACCCTGTTTATGTCGCAGATCAAGATTTAGGAAATTGTATTTTATCCATTGATGATGATTTAGATGACTGTATAAAAGAAAATTGTACAGAAAAAGAAAAAAATAGGAAAAACAAATAAAGATGTATATAGTACTGGAGTTTGGAAAATGTATTTCGATGGTGCTTCGTCTTGTGAAGGAGCAAGAGCTGGAGTTTTGTTTGTGGCACCTGGAGATGAGTTTATTATCCTTTTTTCTTACAAGTTACAGTGGGACATCGATTACACTAATAATGTATGTGAATATGAAGCCTTGGTCTTAGGATTAGAGGCTGCTAGGAAGTTGAAAATTAAAAATTTGGAAGTCTTTGGTGATGTAGAATTAATTATAAAACAGATAAATCGTTAGTACCAGGCTAAACACCCAAGGTTAAGGTGTTACAGAAATTGTACCTGGGATCTAATTGAATTTTTTTTTCTCATCAGTTAATGTTCACTACATCCCTAGAACATAAAATCAACATGCAAATTCATTGGCCAAAGTAGCCTCAATGTCTGTACCGCCTACAGAATTCAAACTGGCCAATAGACATGATCCAATAATCATTTCATAACCAGAGCAGGGTCACGAATGACCAAAAAAATACATACATGTAATCGAATTCCTTAAAACGAGAGCTGGCCGAGCAGTTCCTCCCTGTCAAAATTTTGGAGCATAACCACAGAAGCAAGATCGAAAAATAGCCTGACTAGGGTGGTGGCTAATAGGAGGAGTAAAGGTGACATGCAATAAATGCACGTCACCTCCACCCACAATGCATTAACTCATCATTACATGCCAACACATTCTTCATTAACCATTAATCAAACCATGTATCAAAACCATCACCATATTAAAACCCAATAGTGCACCTTATGCCATGACATAATTCAAGTCCCATATAATTCAACCATTCACATAACCATTAACGCCCATTACCTTGTCAAACAAGCCACCAATATTTAATCTATCCAAATATACCATATGTATATTGACCACACAAGTTAATTAATCATTGAATAACCATTAGCACTATAACCTTGCCAAATGCCCCACCAATATTTCATACCATATGCGTATTAAACATATAATTCAATCACAATTCCATAACCATATACTTGTTAGCTAGGATTTAACAATAATTGTTAAGTCTTTCATGCATGTAGTATAGTGAATAGCATAGCTTTAAATTCTTCCCCTTTGCAATTGTTTCTCATTTCTTTCTGATTGTTCGCATGTAGTATAGCAACATTGCAGAGTTAGATCCCTTCTCTTTTCGTTTGTTATAGTATTCTTTCCTTTCTCAAAACTGTCCTTCATGTAATTTCACTAACATGTTTATTGTGCAGGCGCGATAAGAACATATAGCAATGATATTAATGAATATCATAGGCTGTAGTAACATTAGGAATCAACACTTCATAAGCTCAAATCATAACCAATAACAACAATATGTCATCAACCATGTAATTCGTGTCACATATCATCACAACATAAAAAAATGAACATATCCGATCTTCAATAGTTAAGAGGGGGTCCCACCTACTAGTATTATTTAGTTTTTTATGATAATAGGATTTAGCAACACTTTGCGGGCAAAACTTCGTTGAAAATTTTAATCGTCAACAAACTTAATTGATGATTAACTCGGAATCACCAAAAACTGCTAAACAATCAATGGCCATGTCTTTGGCAGCCCTCAATCCTAGCACCAGAGCTTCATATTTAACCATATTATTAGTAGTTTCGAACTCCAGATTATAAGAGAGTGTTATTACCTCTTGTGAAGCAGAAATTAGGAGTATACCTACCCCAAATCCTTCCTTTGATGAAGATCCATCAAAATACATCTTCCATACTTTGTTTTTTTGATCTGTCAGTGGCTGATCTTTGTGTTGGCTAACTGCTATTTCCAGTTCATCATCATTTAAATGAAAAAAATATGAGCCGATCTCACCATCAAAAACATAAATTGGGTGATTACTTGGGTTCTGATGGTCACTGACGATATAAGACAATCTTACCTCTGTGTATATCCTCCTATGTTCCCCTCCAAGCACATGGATGGTGGTATAAGTCAGGTCCATTTGTAATGATCCTCCAACCTTCTTATCCCAAGTTCTGGATAAATCATACCAAACTTCGGGGGAATTCCAACCACAACAATGTCCATCACTACACTCTTCATTGGTAATTGTGCCAAAGAAACCACCATATCCTTTATCATTCCCAGACATTTTACTTTCTTGGAATCAAAGGAGTACAGGTCCCGATAGGGTTTGGTGATCTCCAAACCTAATTCTTCCATAAACATGTTGGGCATAACATTGTGCGAGGCTCCTGAGTCCATGAGATAGTTATGCAGGATCTTATCATGGACATTTAAAGATATATAGAATGGTGGAGAAGCATTAGAGCCATCCTCAATGTGTGGACCCACAGTAATGGCTGGGCTCTCATCCTGTAGAATAATTACGTTATAAGATACAATAGAAGTAGTTGGTTGCAAAAAATTCATGATGGATTTCTTGAAAGGTTCGTTCTTCATCATTTTTGTCAAAGGCACAGGGATATTGATCTTTCTCAACTCATGCTCTAGGATGAAAGAGGCTGGTGGCCTATCAACTTCCTTTATTTTGGGGACTACAGGTTTAGATGTGGGAAGTTACTGAGATTTAGATGACATACCTTTACTTGGATTTGGCTTGAGAAGAACTTCAGCCTGTTTGTTTTGATCAGAGGAGGTGGCTTTGGGAGCTCCCTCTCTAGACCTCAAATCATACTTTTTCTGGAGTTGGCCTTGAATAACTCCCTCTTCCCCTATTTGATTATCAAACTGATTTGACAGTTGTGCTACCTCATATTCTTTCTACGTTAAGTGACTGGTGTAACAATCTGTTCCATTGAAAATTACAACAACAATGTCATCTACAACATCACTGTCTACATCTATCTCCTCAATCTGATTGTCTTGGAAAGGAGGCACTACCCTTTGATCATCAACATTCTTCCTTTCTCTCTGCATTAGATGAGGTGCATCATTAGGCCTTCTAAACTGATTTGGATTTCTATTTCCAGCCACTTGAAAATCTCTGTTTGGTTGTTTAGATTCCCATTTCAGCTTAGCTATTTCAGATGTCAGATCCTTCAAAGTTTTGTTCATTTCATCAAGTTTGGGATCAAATGTGGCTGAGTTAGAGGAGGCAGGGGAATATTATCTTTGTTTCTTCTTGTCTTTATCATATCTTGTCTTTAACCTATACGATGCCAAGATATTGGATTCAACCTCAATGGTTGCTTCCTGCATGGACCACAGGGTGGTGGATCTTCTCTCCCTCAACATCAGGGAGAAATTTGCATCAAATGCATTGACATAAGCGATCTTGGTAGAGGCTTCAGCCAGTTTGATCTCATCTGGGATTCTACCATACATCTTATTGAATATCTTAGTGAAGTCTGAAATATATTCACCATTATTTCTCTTTAGATCCCCAAACTCAGTGATGTAGTAGAGATAATCTCTCCTATATCCCCATTTCTTTATGAAAGATTCATATAACGCCTCAATATCTACGATGGAGGATAGAGGAAGACCCCATAACCATTTGCTTACTTCCCCATCCAGACTCTGCACAAACAACCTCATCCACACATCCTCATAGTCAATGTTAATGTTGTCTGCAAATCTATAGAAGGCTACCAGATGTTCCTCAGTAGTGAAATCACCTTCCCCATTATATATTGGTAAATATTTCATGTAATTTGTGGCGGGGAGTGCATGTAAGACTATAGGCATAACTAGGGGTGCATATCTGGCAGCAATTATGACATCCATCCTGTTAGTAGCCATTGCTTGGGCAATATGAATATGAAGATTTATGGGAGCTATAGGGGTGGATGCTGGACTGGATGATAAAGTAGAGTTAGGAGTCGAAGATGTCTGAGGTTCCTTGGAATTGTGATTCTCATGGCTAGCAAATTCAAGATGTTTGTGATGATGAAGAGAAGTAGACTCTTTGGGCACAACTTTACCCTTGATGGGGGAGGTATATCTCTGAGCTATGGTGGATTTTCTTAGTTTCCTTTCTGGCTCAGAGACTACTGTTGATATGAAAATAGGGGGCTGACTTGTTATTCTATTCAAGCACCCTCTACTTCATTAAAATAAACTTTTCAGGACCTTGCTCAATGTGTTAAAATATGCAAGAAAAATTATGTGCCAAGTTTATGCATCTTCTTTTAAAATGTTTATGTGTGAGATCTTTGTAAGATTAAATATGTTGTTTTCATAAATACAACAACAAAAATAACTTTCAGCAAATAATAACCAGCAAACACTCACAACAAGAACAACATGATAAAGGAGTTCACCCCTCTCTGGGCTACATCTCCTTGAGCCTCCATCAATGGACTTGGCTCTTTGGGATTAATTTGTCAAATATTATTTTACAAGATTCTGCTCAACTCCAATGGAAATATTGACTGTACCATTGGGTTCAGAATACATAAAAACCCCAAAAATGACTAATAGAACTCTGAAAATGGATCATGGCTCATCCAGACATGACCTCTTCTACATGTGGCCTTGAGCTTCCCTGTAAAAAAAATACTTGTAAAAGTCCTCAAATGGATCTGAAACCTATCCCAATGTGTTCAGAGAATAACAATTAGTCAAAAATGACTATTCAGTCACATAAATCAGAATTGGGCTCATATGAGCATGACCTCAATCAATGAGGGCTTCAAGCTCCCTTGATCTCTCTGAAACTTAAATGGTGAAAAAATTGCAAAATAAGTCTTCAAATGGATTTGAAAACAGTGCCAATGGATTTAGAACATCCAAAAACCCCTAGCTGGTCTTTTTTGGCACCTCATTTGGCCAAAAATTGAAGAAGATAGGCCTCCTGCCATTTTCCTCCTTCAAGCTTGCTGTCTCTGGTTCGCCAAAACGCACCTCTGTACGTCCAACCTAGCACACGCTCCCAAACTCGTGATAAAACCTAGCACCGGGTGCAACTGCATAACCGTGCGAACTGTAGGATGGTTAGGGCGTGCCAAACCCCTAACCACCAAAACCGTGGGCATATGGGTAAGCACCCGAAACCGAGGGCTCAAACAAAAACGATTAAAATCCAAACCAAATGGTTATGCGCCAATTGTCGGCGCGTTTAAAACTCCCGCGTAGAAATGAGGCAAGGTCATATGGGTTGACAATACAACCGTGGGCTAACAGTTTAAAAATAGCAAATCCCGCGCGCGCAAATGACAAGGTCATATGGTATGGTTTATGCGACCGGGGGCTGGGGCTAAGCCCCAACCCGGACGTGCCCCAACTCACATATATTCAAAATTAAATAATTATAAAACCATATAGTGTTAAGAAACACTATGGTGGCACGTTGGTTGGTGGCCTTTGCAAAGACTTTGCATGCGCGTGGAGGTCGCGGGGTCGAGTCCGGTGGACTCCATATAAATTTTAAACAACCAAACCAATAACAGGGTGCCACGTGGCAGCCCACGACTGGGCCACGTGGCACCAAACCACTTGACAAAAAATATGCCACGTGTCACAAAAAGATTCATTCACATATGCCAATCAACTATTGACACGTCATCAACTTCCACGTCATCGTACGACCTTTGGCACGTCAGCATCCGTACGGACTGTACAATCAGCGCATTTGTTTTACCTGTTTGACGATTCGAACAGATCATGATATCTCACTCATCTGAGGTCCGTTTGAACCCAAACGAGTTGCGTTGGGTTTGTGACGACAAGCGCTACACACCTGTTCGTTGTGAGGCAATTCCGAGAACTTTCATTTTTGAGCAAAATTTTGACCCCCGGTCCAGATTCTGATCAACTGTGTCCTTCTCAAGGTTAGGATGAGCCTTGATGGATTTGATGTGTTCATATTTGGATTTTTTGAGTCATTTTCTGGGCTCCAGTATTTCTTTCGTAAATTCTACTCAGTGGAGTCTCCAGGTGAAAGATGGCAGTCTGTCTGTGTCTGATCTTTGTTCACCATCAAAGGTTAGAGCTATTCAAATTCGTTCTCCCGGGGAAAGATATTTCGTTACTCTGTTCCCCAGAAACGGTGCCAGAAGATGTTGGTCCTAAAGTCTGCACCTGACTGCTAAAGGGCAGAGCTAGGCCACCTCAAGTTTAGAATGGTTGGTTTTTTGGGTTTTGTTGGTTAGTTATAGGGTTGGTTTTACCAAGACAAGAGCATGTTTGGGTTGGAAAAATGATATGGATGAGGGTCCTCCTTTGCTGGTGGCACACTAATGACATACAAGTGAAATAATAAAGGTAAAAACAAAAGGAAACAACAAACCACTCATTGAATGATCTGCTGCAAGAAGTTTAATACTTAAAATATCATTTCAAGGCATTAAACATGTATCAAAAACACAATTACTCCCACAGGTTACAATAAAAACAAATCTTCATCAAAGCATAGTTGTTATCAAAGGTTTCATATTAATAAAAACAAGTTACACATTAGYTGAAGGAAAAKAAATGTACTTTGAACAAATCAAAACTATATTCAAGATAAGAAACACATACRAATTTGGACACAAACACACTGCCATCAACAGTATCTTCACCAGGTAGAGAGCTTTAGTCCATGTGAAAAATGGGTCCGACCAGTTGTTGTATTGATTTCTTTCCCTCAAATCATGAACCCTCAAAACATAYAGAAACTACATATTTATCAKAAATGCAGAGGCCCTCAACCAATGTGGAACTAAGGCTTAGCTCTGCACCTCGGCTGTAAAACAACTTATTAAYTTAACTAAAACACATTGCTGGAGTATGTTAATGAATACTCCGAACTTGACTTAACAAAAAGAAGTGGTTCTTATCACACATAGAAGACCACTTATTATGCCTTAAACTAAAAGAGTATAGCAATCAAATAACTATGAAACTACTACTGGCAATGATATAATATTGATGCCTGCGTTGGAGCGAACTGAGATCTGACACAAATGACCAAGAGTGACAAAATTGATTTCTGTATCGATCATGGCATGCAGGTGCGYTGTTGGAGGCTACTGGAGACAACTGGAAGTGTGGTCATGTCTTTCCCCCACTTATCTTTTTGAGGACATAAGCAAGTCGTGTTGCGCTTTTCTGGAGTTTGGACGTGTAGTTTCCCCATTCCTGGTTTGGTGCCCCTTTTAAACCTTTCAAATATGTAATAAATGTGGGTGAGCCACTTCAAAAATTTGACATTCAGAAGTTTCAGAGTGTAGAGGATGCATATCCTCCCGAAGTGACAATGTTGTGAAATGATGTGGTGGCCTGATGTCATATGATGTCATGGCTGCTGATGTGTCACATAAGGCAAGTGACATGTGTCACTAAAAAATGAGCGGATGATGGGACCCAAATGACCAGAAATGAGTGCCACGTGTCATGATTGATGAGTGCCACATGTCTTCGACACTTCAAGACTCCGGAGCTCCAGAGAACTGGGTTTTCTCTACATCTAAATCTCTCGGAATGTTAATCTCACGAAGTCACTAATCAATGCTTATATTAGACCTATTAACCCGAGATTAATACTTTAATCATTAAAGGATTTTAGGAGTTCGAAACTTCGGGATACCTGTAGTGCTGCGTTTGAAAACCTCCTGGAGTAGTACGGGCCCTCGGTGACGTGGCAGTGAGAGCCCACTCCATCACTTCGAGGCTCCATAACTTCAACACTTTGAAAACAAAGGACTTGGTCGACCTGCTGTGAGCTCAATCAATGGAAAACATGATGACAAGCATTCCGAGCCAAATCATGACATGTAATTATCCTTTAAGAAAAATAGAAACAAAATGCGCGAAGACTAAATCAAGAAAGAAACGATAAAATACCAAGTCGCTTAGTAATGGGAAACCGACTTCACCAACCGAAAGAGGAAAAATTTGATGAAGGCATAGGGAAATGAGAGAGGAGGGGCAGGGGTGTAGACCTAGGTTACAACATAAACTATAATTGTTGTAAGGAATAAAATTACCAAGAGATAATGTTTCATGGGTACAAGTGGATAAAGCACATTGATAACTTAAATAATGATGACTTAGTCTTTACATGCTATTGGGTATAGTGGTCCTTGAATGAATAGGTAATGGTCCAAATTTTAATTCAATTAATTGCATAAATAAACCTAGCAATTTGCAACCATTAAATGAAGAAAGTAGAAATACATTGACTATGATAACATAATTCACAAGAATGAATGATTGATGAGAATCTTACCTGAGATTAGAAGACATCGACTTACTTGCAACTTGTTACCTATCCAACCATTGCACTCCAAGATTTGATCTAGCATGCTGCAACAGAGTGTGGGGGATGACTCTCCTCCCAAACAACCCCTTAGTCGTCACGACTGAGAGCCCTTGATCCCTCAATCAACTACCTATACCAATGTCCAATCCTTCTCGATATTTTTTTGAAGCGCTACCAGAGATTCCCTACATGCTTCTCCTCCTCCATTAAATATACTTCCTTCGTCCATCCATGCAAATAAACCTCATACATAGATTCCACTTGTCACCATACAATTTTGTTTTACTTATCTTAATTTAGTCTTCCATGAATTTATCTTTTCTTGCTTTTATCCTTTTATTATTTATTTTCTTCTATTTTTATACCATTTGTTTGTTTATTTATTTACTTTATTATTATTATTTATTCAATAATACGTGGCATTACACCCGATGACAATTATCTAAAGAAAAATTATGTCCTCCATGGTACACTGAGGCAAATAGTAGAATTGTTAATGTTATGAAGTGTTATTAGATCACACTTTAGTGTTTACCACATTAACAACCAACTTAGAAGTTAGAACACCATGTCTAAGTATCAAACCCATACACGAGAACATAGCATAGGAATTGAAGCGATCATACTAAACCAAAGTACCATGACCATGTGTAATGAAATCATAATATACTAACTATGAGTGCATGCGTCATATGAGGTTTTAGAGAGAGGAGTTGATATACCATGGATGAGTCATTTGAAAGAAATGAGGAGCGATGTGAAGCAAGGTCATCATATATCTGGAGGAGATCTAGAAGAAACATTTTGAGCTTGGATGGTATGAGCAAGAGAGATCATGCAAGAAACAACACCATACCCCATGAGAGGGTGGCGTTAAAAATAGTTACCCCTAAGGGGGAAACAAGGCACATGAGAGGACATGTGGCCCACATTTAGAGGAGGAACACCTTGCATGAGGACACTTGGAAACCACAGTGGAAGAGGTAGCATTGGAATAACAATTTCTTAGAGAGAGCACCATCCTAAAGGAGGATTGTTGAGCCCTGTGAGAATCATGCATGGAGAGCATMTTGTCTTGGGGGTTGGTTAAACAATAGTATAAAACTTATATATCATTTTATCSCAGAGCACTACATGTGGGGTTTTCTTATTGGTTATTGTTGACGGGTCCAAATGATCTGTCAAATAAGTAAGGGAGAACACTTGATGACATGTCCCAATTAGACCTACTCTCATTTGGTGTAGTGTTTCCRACCAATATGTGGGCTTGATTTCCACTAAGAATTAAAAGAAGAAAAAGGGGAAAGACAATGAATTTCCGCCCAAAGAGTTCTAATCAATTATAAAMCTACTCTAAAATAAAATCAAACAAATATAATCTAACTACTTCTAACCTATCCYACAGATGAAAATCTAATAGATGAGTACAATTTAAAATGACATTTTGACAACATAAATAGTTCATGGAAACCAAGGATATGYTAAAGMAATAATGTTTCAGATATCATCTCAAATAGTTGAAGAGGAGACTTGTAACATCATCCATGTACTCATTAAAAATCGCAATAGAACAAGAATTCTAAATACTAAGCACAAAAATAGTCCATATGATCAACATCCATAAAACTTAAAAAACAAATACAAGTGTAGAGTAATCCCACAAGCATTTGAAAACAGTTCCAACTTCAAAACACCTTCTTCTCTTCATATATTCATAAATAAGAGTATTATCAGTCTATATAATGGGAAAAAGTCCTTTATTACATTGAACGAGTTCTCTTTTATAAGACAAGAGAGACTCCTTAGCTCTTGTGATTGTTCATTTTGTTTCTCTTCGTTTTTTCATTTTACATTTCGAATTTATTTTACATTTTTCAAAAGGAACATGTGAGTGTTACAAACAGAAGCTAAAGAGACTCATGGGTGGTTATTCTTTCCCTAAGGCAGTTCACAAATGATATTTATTTCAAAAAATATTATCAACTCTATCCACTGGTGTCTTCTTCTGTTCTTCGAGTTATTCTAGGTTCTCTTGGTGTCACCCTGGTGATTAATATCATATGATCGTCTTCTCCTCTGTCTCAACCTCCCATCGTTCTCTTGTAGGTCTAAATTCGAATCATGTAGCTTCATATATGATTGCTTGAACATTGCACAACTCATTTTCCAACTAAATTCAGACCTCTTCTTTTTTTGCATTTTCTGAGAATTTCCACCCCAAATCTATCAATACTTGTTGTACCATCTTGTTTTTCTCTCTTCTATATTTCTGACAAGCTATCTGAGGCATGATTTCATTTCTTGTAGACTTGGATATGGTTGTCCAAAGTTTTCACAATCAATTTACCCCAAAACTCGTGACCTTCTATTTTTCACATTTTCTAGGGTTTTTTGTTACTGTTTTGGCCTAAATTTGTCTCCCAATTCCTTTATTGTCTTGATACCTTTCCAACTAGGTATCATGGGCTTGATTCTAACAGTTGTGGCTCAAGATTCATCCATTTGAAAATCGGTACTCAATAGACCTTGATATGCTTCTGGGTGAATCCGGGTCGTCAATCTTCAACTTGAAAATAATTGTACCACATGCATGAGGATATTCAATATTGAGTGGTTAATATAGTTTTATCTCCCTTACCTGATTTTTATAATAACCTAGGGAAGGCATAGGACCTAGGGCTTGTGTTGTATTTTTGGCCAATAATCCTACTGAAAAATAAGAATTAAATAAAAACGAAATAAAATAGGAAAACAATTAATTAAATTAAGCTATGTGAATTTACAATTAAAAAATCAATAAAGTTACCCCCAATCTATGTGAAAATAAAAATAAAAATAAAAACTATAAAATATTCCCCACCCACGTGAAAATCGTAAATTAATAAAAAAAATTAGAAAAATTAAAATGCCACTTAAAGTATTCCCAAAGTTAAAAAAAATAAAAAATGTGGTATATGTTATTCACTCTGATGGCTTAGCATTGGAATCCGATGGTCGAAGGTCACTTAAGGAGTGAGCTCACCAGTCCGATGGGTAAAAGAAAACATTAGTAAAATATGATAATGCTCCTCCCGATGGCCCATAAAAATATTAAAATAATACTTCATAAAAACATTCTGACCAAACTCCATTCCGATGGCATTAGACGAAGATTAGAGTCGGATAACATTAGAATCTGATGGGTCAACTCTTCTTTGACAAGCATTCCATTCCAATGGGTCCATTGAACTCCAATGGTCGGAACACAAACTTAATAAGTGGTAGGTGAGCTCTGATGGGTTTGTTTCGATGGAATAGAATGCACCATGTTATGATGGATATGGTTCCAAAGAAAATTATTAAAATACCGAAGGCTAAGTCCTTTGAAAATATTAAGATGATATTATGCTCTGAGGTATTCGGGAAGAAGGAATTCGATGAAGATAGGGGATGTGTCTTAATGATAATTCTCAATGGAATTTAGTCCCATGAAATATTACTTTGAATTTTAAGGAGTGAGGGGAAAAATGAAAAAGCTAAATTAAAAATTAATATGAAACTAAAATGAAATTAAATGATAAGAATATAAATCCTAGGCCTTGGGGGATAAATGGAAAAACAAAATGAAAAATGAAAATGAAAAAGAAATAAACGAATATATGTATCAAAAGTCAAATTGTTTCTAGTTTTACGAGGCATGCAAAAATAATGAAAATGTACATATTATACATTAGGGTTTTAGGAAAAACACATCATGTAACAAATAGTTTATTCATGTAAAACAAATAGTTTATCCATGTAAAAACAAATTTGACCCATGTAAAAACATTTTTAAAGTGAACTTGATTTCCCCCATGTAAAAAATAAATATCAAGAGTAACTCTAGGGAAAACCATAGTCAATTACCATGTGCAATCAAACCATGTGGTTTTGCAAAACCAAGGGTAAAATATAAATGGAAATAAATAAAACAAAAATAATAAATAAAAACAAAAAATAAATTAAAAAAATAAATAGATAAATAAAATTAAAAACAAAATAAAAATATACAAAAAATAAATAAATACAAATTAGGAAAATAAGGCCAAGTTACACACGAGTTAGGGTTTCATGCCCGTGGTTCCACACCAGTCAGGGTTCTGCACCTAGGGACCCAAAAAATAGGAGCAAGGTATAACATGTAGATTTCAAGTAATCGGGCATCAAGGTGGGTAGTTAGGTCATTTGGAGATAAAAAACACTTAGATTTGGATGCGATGAATGGAAAGCGACCAAAGGGAAAAAAAACAACAGACAAGATAAGGCTTAGTTCATAGTGCTAATTGTTGGCTTCAAATGACATAAAAGATCTAGATAAGAAGGGGTCTAAGAAAGAGGAAGAATATCAAGGGATTCCCCACATGCACTTCAAGGCTGGAGCGATCATGTAAAGGAATTGAACTTGCGAATCTCCTCCCACAACCACAAAAAAGTTGAGATCAATTATGCAATTAAGAAGACACTTGCCATTATATTATAAAAATTACATTCCCTACCTTCAACAAACTTATAAATAATTGTTGGGTCTGTTCAAAGATAATCATGGGTGGTTGTAGATGAGTGTCTAGAAAACTACATGTGCCAAGTCTCAAAATCCAAGGAAGGATTAGTGATCTTATGATTCAAGCTAAGAGTTTGAAACTGAAGAGTATGACCAACATAAGAAAGCATACAGATGATGACATTAAACACAACATGCAAGCAAGAGGATGCATGATTTGAGTTATTCATTCAAGATAATAATCAACTAAGATCAAACCCCCAACTGCCTTAAGGTAGTCAAATAATTAACATTAGGCTCAAGCAATAGAGGATTAGGCATTAGTATTCAAAATTTAGTAGCCCCCCCCCCCCCTTTCCTTTTTCTTATAAAATCAAAAGTAAAGGGTGATTGTTGTGGCTCAACAAATGGTGACACACTGGAAGAACTAGTTATCTTTGTTAGTAGAAATCTAGGGCCTTTACTTTATATCTGAATTTTAAAGATAAGTTCAACACGTTGCAGACAATTTTCCAATAATCACGGATACCACACTGACACCAAATTTCTAAAAGATATAACTCAATATTTCTAGTACTTGTAATATAAGATACCCTTTTCAAAGAGCCAATTAGTGGTGCAAATTATTTTACTAGCTACACACTTCAAATTATCTTTGGTTTAACCATGGGTTTTCACCTTTTATAACAAACCAAAATGTAATAAACTTTATTAAATTAATTTTAGTTTATTTAGACTGTAACGTAAAGTCTCATCCAATTATTTAATAGACACAACTTTACTCTCTTGTGTGTATTTATACACGTTTATGTAATCATAAGTGTTGAGATTTGGGTACCTTGGAAAGTGGTCCCGATGTGCTTATGAGTCTCTAAGCACAAAGGAGGAAGACTATTACCCTTGTACTTTACTTTATGATT
>ML777684.1:958960-969304 GCA_009831015.1 Picea engelmannii | reverse complement strand
TGGTTACTAAAACTACATGCTAGAGCACCTAAATCTGGAAGTGCAACTGTAACAAATCAACAAGAAGTTCTTGGACTGTTGGTTGTCCTAAAACAACAACAAATAATTTATCAGACAGTTGAAACTTAGAGCCTAAATATGGTCAAAGACAGACCCAGTAGGCAAGCTTGATAGGACTTGGAAATCTTCAATAAGGAGCATCAGAAAAATAAATTAAATATTATATATTGACTATGTTATATTTACAATTTCCAGCTTCCAGTTGGTATCAGAGCGTTGCATGCTTCCACACGATCTCTTCTAAATAAATCCTAACACCTGTCTACTCAAGAAATCACAAATCCTATTCCCCAACTTCCTCTCTCCACCACGACCAACATTGCATTTCCAGTTGTTTAATTACTCGACCACAATTCCATTTCCCACGCATTCCCTTGTCCATTTTCTTATGTTCCCAAGCCCGTGACATGTTTCTTCATTCCTTCGATTGTTATCTTCGTCCAACCCCACTAATCCTGCTTCGAAATCCTCCCTTACCTCCCATGACCTCCAAACGCTAATATTATTCCTCCCACGACCATACCCATTCCATTATGCAACCATACCCTAATCTAGTTTATCATATATCTATATCTATATCTATATATATATATATATATTGAAATATTAAATATTAAAAATATTTAATACATATGAAATATGAAATATATATTTCATAGTGAGTCCCGGTTCCTTTTATTTCCCTCAAAGTGAGCCCTCATTTCTTCTTTCATTAATGGAGATCTTGTGCATTCTTACCAACAAGCAACAATGAGAATATCAGAGAAAAAGATTGGAGAAGCAAAGAAAAAGGTTGGAGGATCAGAGGAAAACACTCCCTCCATGTTGGAGCTAAGTGAAGGCCTCAAAGAGTTTTGCGTCGGCCCTATAAATCAAGTAAATACTTCGTTGGATGCCAAAATTGGCAAATTAAATGAAGAACTAGCAAAGTGCAACAAAAATTACCACAACATGAGAGTCGAGCTCGAAGTGATAGAGAATGGAAATAAAAGCCCTGGTAATTTAACTTCACACTGGGTACCTCCCCAATCACACTACGTGTCCAACATGGGGACATATAATAATGGCATGCCCAAAGCAAAGATTAATATTGTTCCATAATTTGATGGATCGCACACAAGAGAAGCAACAAGATGGGTAAATAAAATTGAGCAATATTTCAGGTATTACCAAATATCTAATGATGAAGAAAAAAATAATGTCGCATCTATACATCTCAAGTACTTTGCATATGACTAGTTCCTATGGTGGAGAGAAAAATCCAAATCTCTAGCAAGAGACTAGGTTGTATTAAAAAAAAACTTCTTGCTACGTTTTCTCGACATAGAAGAAAATTGGGTTTTTGCTAAACTCGCCTTATTGCAATAGTCCTGTATAGTGGATGAATTTTTCAGGATCTACATGTGTTAGCCACCCGTGTCCCTAATATATTAGAAGATTGGCTACTCCAAATAGCCTTATCAAGATTGAAGGAAAACATTTGAAATGAGCTCAAATTACTTGACATTAAGGATATTGAGCATTCTCGTTAGAAAGCCAAAATCGTTGAAAATAACTTAAAGTATATCAAAAGACATCATGGTGCTCACTCAAGGACTCTATCTCTAAATACATTACCCCTCATAAAAGGACACCACCACCAGATTTGAAACAAGCTAAGGACTGATGTTTTAAATGTAACACACCAAATTGGAAACCAAGCCATAAGTGCAAAGACAAAAAGTTTTTTCATTGCAAAATAGACAAGATTGACAACGATGAGGATTAAGAAGTAGGGGACATATCTTCATTCAATGAAGGAACAAATAATGGAGACTCACGAAATTCCTATGAGTCAGGAAATCAAAACACAGGTCCAACACTCGCTCACCGCAATGATGGGTATTTCTCAACCCCAAACTCTTAAATTTTATGGATTTGTCAAGAAAACTAAAGTACAATGCTCATATATAGTGGGAGTTCACATAACTTTAAAGATACGAAGATAGAAAGGAAATTAAACATATTTATTCATCCTACCTCTAAATTTCAAGTCTCCATCGTGGGAAATAGGACTACTTCATGTGATGGGAAATGCCACAAGGTAGAAGTATCTATGAATGACTATGAATTAAAATATCCTATGTATGTTGTGTCAATCAGAGGGGTAGATATTGTCTTGGGGGCCAAATGGTTAGCCATGCTTGGTACTGTTGGATTAAACTTATAAGAAAAATTTATAATATTTTATGAAAATGGGGAAAAGTATAAATTACATATAATTAACTTTCCTCCTCCACAAATAATCTCGTCCAACAGGATGGAAAAAAATATTAAAAAGGGAGCCCAAGCTTATTTCTTACATTTTTATGCAATAGAGGGAATTACTAATGAGGAAAAAAATGATGATCCTAATAAATTAGACAAAATTCTAGGAAAATATAACAACATTTTTCAGGAACCTCCTCTTGGTCTTCCTCCACCTTGTTTTAGAAACCACATCATAGAATTGATCCCTAGTTCCACCCCAATTAGAAAACATATTATAGACAGTTGCACCAACATAATACAAAAATCAAGCAATTGGTTCAAGAATTATTGGACTGCAGTGTTATTACGTGAAGCAAGAGTCCTTACTCAACTCCAATCATACTTTTTAGAAAAAAGAATGGACCATATATACTCTATATTGATTATCGAGCATCGAACAAAATTAAGATAAAGGATAAATTTCCAATTCCAATTGTGATGAGTTATTGGATGAGCTCCATGGCACTACATATTTCTCCAAGCTAGACCTGAAATTAGGTTATTACCAAATAATAGTTCGAGAGGAAGACATTCCCAAAACCGATTTCTATACCCATGAAGGGTTGTATGAATTTTGCGTTATGCCTTTTAGTTTATCCAATGCTCTTGCTACCTTCCTAGTAGTAATGAATGATTTATTTCGTCTATACCTATACAATTTTGTACTTGTCTTCTTTGGTGATATCCTTGTTTATAGCAAGAATTGGAACTCACCCCTCAAGCACATTGAGAGAATATTAAAAATCCTTCAAGAGAATAAGTTCTATGCTAACGAATCTAAATGAAGTTTTGGACAAAAAGAGATAGTATTTTTGGGATAGGTCATATCAAATGAAGGAATAAAGGTTGATCCGAAGAAAACTGCAATAGTTACTGAGTCAATCAATCACATCATTACGAGGATTCCTGAATCTTACTAGGTACTACAGAATATTTGTTCGAAACTATGCACAAATTGTGGCCCCATTAAAAACATTATTGAAAAAATATGCGTTCAAATGGAACGACGAAGCTGAAGCTTGTTTTATAAGGTTGAATCTCTTAATGACATCCACCTTGGTTTTGTCAGCTCCATATTTCTCCAAAACATTTGTCCTTGAATGTGATTCTTCATGAATAGGATTAGGTGTCATACTTATACAAGATAATCATCCCATCACATTCAAAAGTTGAAAATTCAAACCAAGGGAGCAAATAAAATCAACATATGACAAAGAAATGTTGGCAATTATGCATGCCTTGGTTAAGTGGAAACAATGCTTGTTGGGAACGAAATTTCTTGTGAAAACAAAACACAATATCTTGAAGTATTTTCTAAATCAGAAAAACCTTTCTTCAGAGTAGAAAAAATGGGTGAGAAAAATCCAGGGCTTTGATTTCGATGTTATTTATAAAAAAGGAAGGGAGAATTTGGTTGTGGACAACTTATCAAGGAAAATTGATAATGACACTATGCTATGCGCTATTTCCATCATAATTCCCGAATGGATCTTAGAAGTTCAGACCGAGTATATCAAAAGTCCATAAATGAGGAGGCTAATAGAGGAAGTTGAAAGAAACCCAACTGCAAATCTTAAATTCACTTGGGAGAATGACATATTGTGGTACAAACAACATATATTTTTGCCCAAATCTTCCAAGTTCAAAGTCCAAGTTTTGAAAGAAAATCATGATTCTCCGACAACATGCCATGTGGGGTTTTTCAAAACTTACTACAATATATGCCATTCCTTCTTTTGGAAAGGTATGCAGTCGGACATTAAAAAATTTATGACAGAATGTGATAGCTGTCAACGAAAAAAGTTTGAAACTATCGGTCCTCCAGGTCTTTTGCAACCCCTTCATGTCCCAACCCCAAAATGGTCTGAAATGTCTATGGACTTTATTACCAGTCTTCCTACCTTTGAAGGAAAAGACGTTATATTTGTAATCGTAGATCGACTAACCAAATATCCCACTTTGTCGAGATTTCTTCAAAAGCCAAGGCTAGCCAAGTTGTTGATAGCTATGTTAAAAATATTTTTAAGCTTAATGGATTTCCCAAAGTTATCATAAGCGATAGGGATCTCAAATTTACTAGTAATTTTTGGAAGGAATTATTTCGCCAGGTGGGGACATTCTTAACCATGAGTACTTCATACCATCCCCAAACAGATGGAGAGACTAAAGTGGTTAATAAACACCTTGAAGGGTTCCTAAGGAATTTTGTGAATGATCGTCAGACACAATGGATCAATTGGTTACATATTGCATAATGGTGGTACAATAGTACATATCATACCTCAACAAAAATGTTTCCATTTGAAGCACTATATGGTTATCCACCTCCCTCCATTAAGGAGTATGTTATCAATTCTAAAGTTTATGTTGTGAAAGACTATCTAGCCACGTCAGATGAAGTTTTATGCACTCTTAAAGATCACCTCGAACAAGAAAAGAACCAAATGAAACAACAAGTTGACAAAAGAAGAACCGACATAGAATTTATGACAGGGAATTGGGTGTTTGTTCAACTACAACCTTACAAGCAGAGTTCTCTTAAAAATTACAAGAAACACAAACTGGCTCCTAATTTTTATTGACCCTATCAAATTTGAAAGAGAGTTGGTCAAGTTTCTTATTCCCTTGATATTCCAGATAAAGGAAAATTACATGACGTTTTTCATGTTTCTTGTTTGAAGAAAAAACAAGGTCTTATCGTCTATATACAAACAAAGTTGCCTCTTTTAGATGAAGAAGGAAGGTTAAATTTACTTCTTTTAGGCATCCTGGAAGTATGAACCAAATTCTTGCGTTCTAGAAGAATTAATGAGTATTTGATCAAATGGAAAAACCTACCTGAAGATGAAGCTACTTGGGAGGATAAGGAGTTTAGATCAGGGCATTCGTCTTTACCCATGTTTTGAGGATGAATCTTTTTAGGGAGGGATGCTTTGTAATAAACTTTATTAAATTACTTTAAGTTTATTTAGATTGTAACATAAATTCATGTCCAATAATTAAATATATGTGACTTTACTCTCTTGCGTATATTTATACACATTTATGTAATCATAAGGAGCATCGAAAAAATAAATTCAATATTATATATTGAATATACATGTTATATTTACAGATTCCATCTTCCACAACATCTACATAAGTGTGTTCCTTGTCTCTCTTTTCCCAACGTTGCTTCGCTGCCAACGAGTGTCCATAGCCCTGACAAAGTTGCCTCTGTACCATACAAGCATAGCCCTATTGCTAGTAGACATCCATATCCCTAACAGGTTTAGTTGTACTTCCCACACTATTAATAATTCTTTCAACTTCCTTTTTATTTCAAAACATGGTCACCCTTTTAGATTTATATATAGATATGCATATGCACATAGGGTGTGAAGGAAGCAGGGTGATGCAACAATTGCTTTAATTTGTTGAGTAGAGGTTATGCATTTTATTTCAACCCATAGGTCTTCCCAAAAACCATCATAGTGTTGGCCATTTTATTAATATGAAGTGGTTGGAGCTCAAAGAAAAGGGTAGATAGAAACTTTTCTATACTTATGGATTATCATGGTATGCTCAGTAAACACATGTGTTCCACCATAACTATCATTCCATACCTACACCTAAGAACTTCATGAATTCTCATTCAGATAGAGAAACCCATACATCTTATGACTTGTAATTTTTTTTTTCATGTTGGATTACTGAGAGGGGGGGTGAATCAATAATGAGAAATTATACCAATTATTAATCCTTTAAACCACAATGTATATTCTTTTACTTATTCAACCAAGTTCATCATCAATATCTTACTATATCATAAGCATTAACATTCATTAGTGCATAATAAACAATAACAAACACATCCACACAATGCACAATACACCAATATTTACGTGGAAACCCAATGTGACAAAAAACCATGAAATTATTTTCTTATATGTCAAGAATTACATTCAATGAAGCACCAACTTCTAATTCTCTAGTTACAACTGGAAGGAGGCTCTGACCCCCTAGTTTCTCAAGATACAACCAGAGGGAAGCTCCAACTCCCCAATTCTCTGGCTACAACCAGAAGAAGGTTACAACCCCTTATGTTCTCCGGCTACAACCGGAAGGTGGCTATAACCACCTATCCTTTCCCCGTCCAACCGCCCTTAAATATAAGTAGAATGATGGAACCACTATCACACTGTCACTGTGAGATATACTGTAGTAAACCTGTACCAATCTATGCCACTGACATGCAATCAACCTGTGCCACTGTCCTGTAACCAACTTGTACCTGTGTCTTTCATGTACCAACAAAACTAAATACACCAACAACATGTACCAATAATCTCCTCAATATATCATATTTGATAACATAGATCTCATACCCAAAATCACAAGAATGTCACTCAAACCATGTGCTAACAATACACATCAATCATGTACACCAACCATGTACACCAACCATGTACATCAACACTATACAAACATAACCAACATGTACCAATCATGTATCAACAACAAATCAGACTATGCCTCAACAAGATGTATCAAGATCACCATGTACTTCAAGTATGTATCTCATTCATGTACACAATCATATACCTCTACCATATACTGATAACATACACCAAGATAACCAACAAGATACCTCTAGCAATGCACCACACTCTCCTTAAATCAAATACCATAAATCCTCACATCAACCATGTGCCACAAACTCACTATTATACAACCTCTATTTGTACCAATAACTTCAGTAACATACCTCAACCAAAATCCCTCAAACATGAACCAATATTAAACTTTAGTAGATCTGCCTCAGACCAACTCTATAACAATCCCTAAACTTCCAAGAGGGCATCCAACATATTTACAAGACAAACCCTCAACCAGATTCATAGATTCAACACTACAAATATGAAAACCATACCTTTTCTTCTTGTAGCATTATGCTGCCGCAGTTTTGCTACCGTGATTTTTTTGCCGCACTTTTTCTTCCTCCGAGATTTTTCTGTCCCACTTTTTCTGCCACGGTTTTTTTGCCGCACTTTTTCTACCACACTTTTATTGCCATGATTTTCTGCCATACTTTTTCTGCCGCACTTTTCTTGCCACGATTTTTTTGCTGCACTTTTTCTGCCGCAATTTTTTTGCCGCACGTTTCCTGTGACGATTTTTCTGCCACACTTTTCCTGCCGCGATTTTTCAGCCACACTTTTTCTACTGCACTTTTCTCTATCAATAATACCTGCCCAAATAACATTTCTCAAAATAGATATTTAATGATATTCAATAGGTGCTAAGGGGAGACCCTTTCTCTCTTATATATACTCTTCAAGTAGTTTCCTCTAGAATTATCAAATTTTTTCCACTTAACCACTTTGTCCACTTAACCACTTTCCACAAATAGTAAGTTCTCCACTCCTAGTTGCAACTAACTTTATTATTTAATTAATTTCTTTTTCAACCACTTTAACTTATCCATAAATAGTAAACTCACCACTTCTTGTTGCAACCACTTTATTATTTAAATAATTTATCTTTGCGACCACTTTGACTACTTTATTATTTAAATAATTAATCTTTACTCACAACTTCTTGTTGCAACTAACTTTTCTATAATTATTCAATTCATAACTTCTTTTCCCTTAACTAATTTCTTGTTGCAACCACTTTATTATTTAATTTCTTTCTTGGTCAACCACTTTGACTATTCAATCAACTACTTTACCATAATTACCAAATTCACAACTTCTTGTTGCAACTAATTTATTTTTAATTATTTTCTTAATGCAACAACTATACCCATGATTAACTCCTAGTTACCATCAATTTGACTAGTACACTTCTTCTGGGAGCTTCTAGAATAATTAACTTCTTTGACCTTCTAGGGGCTTCTAGATAATTCATGAGGGTTCTCCAACTTCATATGGCCATAACTCTCTAACCATGAGGAGTTATGTGACGTTCCACATATCACCGGAAATGGCATGAAATATAATATCCATCTAGAATAGTCTTACCTGTAAATTCACTTATCTTCATGCATTTATACCTTAAACATACTCGGGTATTTTACCCATGCCTTTGTGCTACCGAAATTCACTACCAGACTTCTCCAAGGGTTGAAATCAATCACTACAGGTTGACATCAATCTACAATATCACTCTCCAAGGGTTGACATCAATGAAAACCAACAGTCCAGACCAACTTTCAATCAACCTAAGTCAATTTTCTAACAATATCCCCCTTTGACATTGATGGAAATACCAACATTGATGGAAACACTTAGTCATGATAAAATTCATACTTATACTCCTCATAAATGTTTTTATCTCTCCCCCTTTGACATTAATGGAAAAGGGTATCTCCCTTTGGGGTTTCTCCCCCTGATTGAACTCTCCTTGGGCCTGCTCCCCCTGTCTAAATGCCTTTGATATTTCTTTGTGTTTCTAAGCCTCTGATTACTCTCTCTCCCTTCATATGAATAATATATCCCCCCTTGACAAAGGGTATCAATATGATGCAACATTGAAGTCATATCGCTCATTCTTCCCTTGTGACAATCACTCCCCCTGAAAACATGCCTATGTGCTCTCTCTCCAAGCATCTAACTCTCTATCCTGCATCTGATGAATCTCTTCCCCTAGAATCATACCTCTATTCTTACCCCTTTGTCTGAAAACTTCTTTGAATGATATTTCTATCTATATTTTTGGTTCTGTTTCTGTCTCCTAATTTCTCTGCAAGATGTTGTGTAGAAAAAATATAAGTCTTCATGTACCTGCTTCCTTTTGGATTTATTTTCCATTGGTGCTTCCTTGTGTAATCAATTGACATATTTGAAAAACATTCAAGAATAAGAATTCAAATATTCCTGTGTAATTATCATCCATTGTGATAATGTTCCCTTGTCTCTTAACCACTCTCTAAACCAATCTATGAATCCATGCTCTCATCCACACTCATATATCTGTCCAAACCTGCTAAGTGTTCTTACGAATCCATCTCTGTCCATACTATCCAAGAATCTACTACATAACTATCCATAATGTTGACCCATCTGTCACTGTACTTTCATGAAGTCTTCACTACTACAACTGATTAATCTATCATACTGTACTTTTGCTAACTGACTGCATTGAATTTGTCTACTCAAACTCTACAAGCTCCTTAGATGATGGTTCTCTGGTCTGTCTCAACTACCTCATAGACTCCCCCTATCTAATATTCATATTACCTGGGAGTCTCTAAGTTGAATGGCTCAGAACAATTCCTTCTCTGATGCAGAGTCATCATTATATTCATCGATAGATTGATCATCTCTTTGAAATTTGACTTCTTTCTTTTTGTCTATGGATTCATCTTTCACTACAATACCTAAAAGTACAATCTCTTGAACATGTTCCTTATTTACCCGTCCTCCTTTTATTTCATTTCTTTTCCAAACCTTTATGTATCTGACATCTTCATTTTTCTTTGTGGATTTGTCTTCATCTCATTTTATTGTCAATCTTGCGATCTCTGGGACCTAGTCTTTTTTCACCTGTTCTTCTTGTTTTCTTATCCATACTTTCTTATATCTAATATCAGTGTTCTCTTTCATGGAAGTATCGATCATGCTTCTACAATCACGAGATATGTGTCCATAGTTATGACATTTGTAACATTTAATGTTACATGGGGCCACATAATCATTTCTTGCTTGAAAATTTCTTTTATAATCCCTACAATATACAACCTTATGTCCAAAGTTATTACAATAAAAACAATGACCATTAAAGAAATTTACATACATGGGAGTGAATGATCTTCTTTGTGGTGTAGTCCTTCTGAATTTTTTCCTTAACTGATCATGATCATGATTGAAGCTTGTTAAGAACCAAACATCAATATAGCATAGAAAAACCTCAGGAAAAGTACTCAACGCCTTGAAAAAGAGATAATTTCAGATAATAAGCCTCTTCGAGGGGGCAACCTCCTTTTACCCCACTTAAATGTTCAAGTACAAG
>ML777684.1:905867-942960 GCA_009831015.1 Picea engelmannii | reverse complement strand
CAGGCCATGTTTAGTACAACATGTGATGATATGTGATCGTCGCACCCCTAGAACTGGACAGGGTGCGACGATCCTCCTTACTAGGGTTTTTACAAAGGAAAATATGATTTGTTTTTTTAGGCAAAGTTCTTCTCCCTTCTTTCTTCAAGAATTCAGGCCACTGATCCCTCTTAAGACAACATATATGTTTACATCATTAATGGTCATAGGGGTGAAAAAAATAATGTGTAACATAGAGCCCCCCAAAGTATGAAATTAGAACAAAGTGATAGCTGAAATACTTTGTCGAGTGTGTGTAGGGAACAAGGAACACGTCAGTCAGAAACCTGGCAAAAAATAAGGAAATACAGTACAATAATATATCATCATTGAGGTAGGCATTCCCATACTCATAATACAAATGACTCAAAACATAAATTCCGACATGAAAATATCCATGTCAAGTAAGACAGGTCATGGCCACCAAACATACACTGTGGATCCATGCCAATATGACTCAAATATGAACATAGCCACCAAAAATACACTGTGGATGTATGTGTTAAAGACTCAAATTTGAACATAGCCATGAGACATACACTATGGATCTATGCAACAGTTCAATCTGAATATACTCCAACGCAACTTGAATCTGTCAGAAAAGATTCAGGGTCTTCATCTCCACCACTCTATAGTACGAATCTAACCATGCGAATACATGTGCTGAAGTCGAACATGGTAGAAACCACTTGATTACCGGTCATTAGTGTATACCATTAACAAGTGTGAGGGAAATCACCATTAATGTCAATGACTCCCAAGGTACTCTATTACAATACAACGAATGTGAATTAATGAGATGAAGTCGTACGCTCGGTGGAATCTCTTGATCATGGGTCAATAATGAAAACCCACTCTCAAAAGTGAGGAAACTTGCCATTGAGGCATGCAAGTTCCAAGGTACCAAATAGTTTATAAGTCTAATTCCTGGATAATGAGTTGAATTCGACAGGAAAAGACTCGTCACAGGAAGGTCTTAATGTATCCTCCATCAATGACACGAAACGGGTAACAAGATTTGTAGATCAGAGTAACAAGTGAGTCAGGACTGACTCAGGGATGGCCAACACAATAGAAGTCTTAAGGACTGCAGAAATGGCTGACGCAATAGAAGGCTTTCCGGGTTGAACTTCTCTTTGAACATATTGACAACACGATAATTGCCTTGGAAACACTGACTCAACAACAAGGATCATAGACCAAAAAGTAATTTTATAAAGGAGTATGATCAAGAGACAAGCAAATTTTCCAACCTAGGCACAAAATGAGTGAAAGGGTGTCATGTTCAAAAGTGACTCTTCCATAGAATACAGGTTTAGATACATTTATTTCCCAATTCCCCCCCCACCATTTTGGCGAGTACCTCTTTATTTTTATACAAGTTTGAGGATGATAACATATGCTTGAACTATAAGCTCATCCTTCAGATGAGTCCCTCAGAGTATTTTTAATGAAACCTAGGAAGGAGTGGTTCGATCCTATATGGGTCTTTCGATGTTTGTTTTACGAGTCAAAAGAAAGTAAACTCAGGGGTTTTTTCATATTTAGAGAGTCTGAAAAACACTTAAAGAAAACTCCATAAGGTCTTTTTTCATAAAGTAGTTTGATGAGACTGAAAAAGAGATAATCTACCACTCAACAGACGTTTTCTTCAAATAATTTAACGAGTGTGAAAAGAATAAGATCGCTCGACAATCTTTTCATGTTTAGAGAGTCTAAAAAGAGCTTAAAGGGAAATCCAGGGGGTTCCTTTTTTGTATAACCTTTACAAGTCCGAAAAAGTGATAAAAGTTTACTCAGTTACATTATCAAGTATTTACGAGCACGAGAAAGAACAAATACTGAGCTCGATATTGTTTTCATTTTTATGCAAGCTTAAAACAAAAAAAAACTATGCTTGGGATAGATTTTATTTTTACACAAGCTTAAAACTAGCCAAAACTATGCTTTGACCTGGTTTTATTTTTACACAAGCTTGAACTAGAGGAAACTATGCTTGAGGTAGGTGGTTTCATTTTTACACAAGCTTGAACTAGAGAAAACTATGCTTGTGACTTCCCAATGCATGGTTGGTACATAGCCCCCAACTTAAGAAACTAGCGGCTCTAACTTCAACATGATGTCCAAAGGCTGAAAGCATTGTCCCCCAAGATTCGGTTCGTCCAACGACATAGGAGGATGAAAATAAACTTCAAATAATATACATAACAAAGTACTTGGCTCAATCAAAGAGGGGGAAAAATCTATTTCATTTTTTAACGAGCTTGACACATGAACAAAAACTATGCTCGTGAATCCAGGTTCAATCCCCAGACCTTTGTTTCATTTTTTAACAAGCTTGACACAGAAACAAGAACTATGCTCGTAAGCTTTGTTTCATTTTTTAACGAGGTTTCTACAGATATGCAAAACTATCCTCACAACTGGTTTCATTTTTAACGAGCTTGAAATCATAAAACCATGCTCAAAGCTGGTTTCATTTTTTAATGATCTTGAAATCAGAAAACCATGCTCAAAGATGGTTTCATTTTTTGATGAGCTTGAAATAAAAAAACCATGCTCATAGCTGGTTTCATTTTTTAATGAGATTAAAATCAGAAAACCATGCTCAAAGCTAGTTTCATTTTTTAATGAGATTGAAATCAGAAAACCATGCTCAAGGCTGGTTTCATTTTTTAATGAGATTGAAATTAGAAAACCATGCTCAACACTCTCTTCTTGATCATGGCTTCCAAGAGGACAACTCTCTAGAAGTACACCATGTCAAGGGACAAAACTTGGACATGGCTTCCAAGAGATCTTCATTGGACGGAAGAAAAAAACTCTGGAAGGAACACATGTCGAGGATCGCGACAGGGGTAAAGAGATCAATATCTAAAATCCCTATTGAAGAGATCACCATGGAAACTACCGGATCCAAGTCATATTCATCGGCAACGGAAGGCATGGGAGACAATGCCACATAATTGACCTACGACGGAGGCGATACTGTCTGCATATAATCATTGTTTAAGGAGGTCATTAAAGTCAAGTCAGGACCAACGAATG
Source organism: Picea engelmannii (assembly GCA_009831015.1). Classification (NCBI taxonomy): domain Eukaryota; kingdom Viridiplantae; phylum Streptophyta; class Pinopsida; order Pinales; family Pinaceae; genus Picea; species Picea engelmannii. The sequence goes on along the minus strand of ML777684.1, from coordinate 939,873 downwards.
AAAGTTGATCAATGGTCACAACTCTTCCATCGTGAGGGAAATATATCACACGAAAAATAGTGGACACGATATCTTTCATGGCATAGACATAGTCTCGCCCAAGGAGTAAAGAGAAATCCAAGGGGTCTTGGACTACCATGGCGTCAATAAAGACAGTTTTCCCTCCCAAACTTACAGGAAACTGAGGAAGGACTCCTAAAGGGTGACTTGTTCTTGTGTTAAAAACTAATAGATTCTGCGCAACTGATACAAGCTGAGGATAACCCAAAGCTTGCCAAGAAATATAGGAAAAAATACTAACGGACGAACCTTCGTCTATTAGCGTCTGAGGAATGTCCCGACCACAAACCTGTATTGTAATCTTGAAAGGAATATGAGAGGGAAGACGAGGTCCAGTTAGCACACCCCAATTAAAAAGGATGGCCTCATTACTTGGAGGGGGTTTCACGGGAGAAGGAGGAATGCCCCCCAACACGGTAGATTCTGTATCAATGAGAAAAACATGGGAAATATCGGGTTTACTCTTTAGTAAGAGAGTAGGATTGACCGATGAAGAGATCAGATTGACCACTTGGGTTTCATTCTGCAAGGGGAGAATGGGGTCAACGACTAGAAACAGATCGACCGCTTGGGTGACACTCTCTAACATGAGAGTGGGATCAACCGATGATGGGATCAGATCGACTACTTTGTCAACATGATCAACTAAGGACGTGACCATATTGACTACATGATCAACCAGACTAACTGACAAAGGGACCGGATTGATCATTCCATCAACTACAGGTGGGTTGAGAGAAAGCTTACGATAAGCAACCAAAAGTTGAGGCTGGGAAATGGTCATGTCTTCCAGTAATTTCGAGGCTTCATCCATACGAGGGAAAAGGTGAGTTAGATGACTCCCTTTGCATAACATGCACAGAAAATTGAATCTACTTTTCTTCTTCCTAATGGTATCTTGACTAGTTGACGGGAGGTCATCAACATGTTGTTCAGAGGCCGATGACATGGGTTGGAGAGGGTGTGTAGACCATGCTTCTATAACCTTGGATAGACCAGGGAAATCCTTAAGAAGATGGATACCCTTAAAAATCCTACAAGGGTACTTGGGCTTATGGGTTGTTTGGGTGATCTTGGTATCATCAACACTCTCAGCATGATTATCAGTGACTGGTGGTTTTCCAACATGTCTGGCAGTGGTTGGAAGTTTGGACCCTTGTTTATTTTTCTTCTTCTTATCCACCGGGTTACTAGCTTCAGAGATTTCACTCGGTAAAGAAGATGAAATGGAAGAAGGCCTTGCAAGTGAAGAAGGCGAAGAAGATCTTACTGGTGAAGAAGGTGAAGGATCAACATGAGGTTGATGCTCTTGGGGGGAAGTGCTTACAACCAAAGCACTAGCTACATTCGGGATTACCTGAGTGGAAAACAACCATACCGATAATCCAATTGTGAGACCTGGAAGGATCAAAGTAGAGATGTGAGGAGGACCAATGTTTCTGTAAGAAGGAAAAACAAATTTTTCCTCTGGAAAAGGGGTTCCCTCATTAGTCATGCTGGGAAATGATGCCATTAAACAAATATCCAACCTAGAGCCTGTTGGGGAAAACAAACAGAACACGCTAAAAATCTAGGAAGAAAACAAAACCTTCTCACAATGAGCACACTAGTTGGTGATGAAGTCCAATGTCGCGGGAACAATGCAAGAAGGGGTTGAGATAGAGCGGGTGGAAAATTTACGTTGAAATCTTGCTTAACGGACTTACACCCTGGTGCAAGCTCCCACACATAATCGTGGGTATACCCTCCAGGGAGCCCGAGTGATTTTGGCCAACGTCGATTCCAAGTACCTTGAAGACTTGCCCCTCCACAGTCACCTCGTGTAAATACCATAAAGCGATAGGCCACTAAGGTTACCGATTACTAAAATGATGCCCGGGGAAACAGTCAACAGTCCAATCCACGCACAAAGGCAGGGTATCTAAGCCCGAAATCAACTCGAGAGGCTCCCACACATAATCATGAGTATACCTCCAAGTGACCCCCAATAATACACACAATCTCTACACCAAGACTAACAAACCAAGGTGAGTAACTCTTCCAGTCTTAATGCGACCTCGTGATTGACTCTTGTGTTAGAAGGGATTCCCAGGAAAAAATGTAGCAATTGGATTTGAACTCTCCCTATCACAATATACTATTGTGTGTTTGCAACTTTGGAAAGTTATCTTTCACATCTATTCCTAAGCCCTACAACTAATCTAATGTAGGTTTGCTACCATAAAATATAAAAATATATAATCAATTTTTATAAGTGTTTTATTTTAAGGCTATTTTTACTCAAAAGGAAAATGGCATGGACTAAATGATGTTTTGACCGACTCTAAACAATGCAAAGAAATGAGAATGCAAATATTTCACTTCGATGAAAGCTATATTACGAGAAGGAGAATTTTTTTATCATTCCCAGATGCATAATGTCCCAAAATTTTATTAAACTCATCAATATCAAGAACTTCAAGAAATGAGCCTAAGAGACTGTACACCAATACACGATTCTTGCCCCCCCCAAAAATCATGCAATTTTGCTACTTCAAATACAAAGATGCCCCCAATCTAATGCAAAGCAAGAATTTTTTTGTTTTGTTTTTGTTTTCAAAGATAGCTAAAATCAATAGAAAATCATTTAAAAAAAAAAACAACCCAAACAAATTTTCTCTTTTAACACGAATTATTCAGAAAAAAGAAGTGTTCTTTTCACTAAACAATTCTAAAGAAAAATAAAGCTTTGTAATTGAAAGACACTCAAAACAAGACATACAATATTTCAAAAGAAAACAAGATAAAACAAAGAAAAGGTGGCTAAAATAAGATTGAAATATTGTCAAGCAGACTGTAAACAGACCATAATCAAACCCAAAAATTCACCCCAAAACCATATCTAAGATCCGGGCAAGAAAAACCACTAAAAGATAACAATTTTCCAAATCGTCGCAGGTTGTAAGATGAACACAGTGCAACGATCCTAGATCTTCACAAGGAACATAAGGGCCACAAAGCGACGACGTCGCACTGTCTCTGCAACCAAGAGTGCGTCGATCCTATATCGTTTCACTGTCCCTCAAAGTAGGGTGCGACGATCAAATGAAAAAAATTGGAAAAAATTAAAATTAAGAAGGTTTTCCAATGAATTTAAAGAGTCAAAGAGTTCATCTGGAACTCCCAGTGACTCAGAAAACAGAACCCAGGCAATCAAAGAAGGAAATAAAGATAAACTAGGAAAACAATTCGTTCCCCAGTATGGTCGCCAATTTTGTTACAGGATTAATCGGTAAGTGCAGACACAACCAAATCTCCCTAGCTTCACTATGAAACTAGAACAAAAAAAGACAATACACTTCTCTTTCCTTAGATTTCAATTATCAAATGAGAAATGGATCTAGAACATACCTTTTAAATATTGGAGATCTGACTTCACCAATGCAATCCAAGCTCTATCACGAGGCTTATGGAGAAATATCTGCAAAAGAACACAAGCCAACGAAGACAAGAATAACCGAGCCTACTTGATATGAAACTATGTATGTGATCAAGGAATCATACAATATGGACAAATAAGATTCATATAGGAAAGAAAATTGCATCTGTATTAAATAATAGAAAGAGATATTACAACCAAATCCTTGATGTCGCAAGGTCCCTTCCAACTGTTCCTTGCTTCCCACACACTTCTGATCCATAGATTCTGTGACTGCAGATCTAATAGCTACTCATAATTACTATTCAATCAAGCTATAGCCAACTTTTCCAAGCTAATTTCCCAAGCTACCAAACAACTAACCCTCTCCATGAGAGCTCCTCTCCTTTTATAAACTGAAGAGGATAAGGTGAGGAGGTTGGGATGATCCCACTAAATCAGAAAAGTGATTAAGATCCAAACCTATCAGAGGCCACCTCACCATAGAAGCTTCCCCTTCTAGAAGCATCGAGAAGATGCTCATTTTTCCCACGTATGAAAATCGTCGCACCCTTATAACTGAGCAGAGTGTGATGATGTCACATGCTAGGTTTAGTACAACATGCGACGATCTGGGATCGTCGCACCCCTAGAACTAGACAGGGTGCGACGATCCTCCTTACTAGGGTTTTTACAAAGGAAAATATGATTTCTTCTCTTAGGCAAAGTTCTTCTCCCTTCTTTCTTCGGGAATTCAGGCCACTGATCCCTCTGAAGCCAACATATAGGTTTACATCATTAACGATCATAGGGGTGACAAAAATAATGTGTAACAACCTCCTTCTGGTTGTGGCCAGAGAATTGGGGAGTTGGAGCTTCCTTCAGGTTGTAGGCTACAACCGCCTATCCTTTCCCAATCCAACCACCCTGAAATATAAGTAGAATGATGGAACCATTGTCACACTGTCATTGTGAGATATACTATTGTAAACCTGTACCATTATGTGCCACTGACTTGTAATCAACCTGTGCCACTTTCATGTAACCAACTTGTACCTGTGCCTTTCCTGTACCAACAAAACTAAATAAACCAACATGTACCAATAATCTCCTCAATATACTAGGTCTGATAACATAGATCTCATACCCAAAATCACAAGAATATCACTCAAACCATGTGCCAACAATGCACATCAATCATGTACATCAACACTATACAAAGATAACCAACAAGATGTACCAATCATGTATCAACAACAAACCAAACTATGCCTCAACAAGATGTATCAATATCACCATGTACTTCAAGTATGTATCTTATCCATGTACCCAATCATATACCTCTACCATATACCAACAACATACACCAAGATAACCAACAAGATACCTCTAGCAATGCACCACACTCTCCATAAATCAAATACCATAAATCCTCACATCAACCATGTGCCACAAACCCACTATTATACAACCTCTATCTATAGCAATAAATTCAACAACATACCTCAACCAAAATCCCTCAAACATGAACCAATTCTAAACTTCAATAGATTTGCCTCAGATCAACTCTACATCAAGCCCTAAACTTCTAAGAGGGTATCCAACAGATTTACAAGGAAAACCCTCAACAAAATTCATATATTCAACAATACACATATGAAAACCATACATTTTCTTCTTATAGCGTTATGCTGTCGTGGTTTTTATATCATGATTTTTTTTCCACAAATCTGTTACTGCAATTTCTCTGCCGCCGCAATTTTTCTGTCGCACTTTTTTTGTCATGGTTTTTTTGCCGTACTTTTTCTGCAGCACATTTCTTGCCACAATTTTTCTGTCGCACTTTTTCTGTCGCGATTTTTTTGTCACACTTTTCCTGCCGCGATTTTTCTGCTGTACTTTTTCTGTCGCACTTTTCCTGCCATGATTTTTCTGCTGTACTTTTTCTGCCGCGATTTTTCTGCCGCACTTTTCCTACCGCGATTTTTCTGCTGCACTTTTCTCTATCAATAATACCTGCCCAAATAACCTTTCATAAAATAGATATTCACTGATATTCAGTAGGTGCTAATGGGAGACCCTTTCTCTCTTATTTATACTCTCCAAGTAGCTTCCTCTAGAAGTATCAACTTTTGTCCACTTAACCACTTTGTCCACTTAGCTACTTTTTCCACTTAACGACTTTGTCCACTTAACTTAACCACTTTCCACACATAGTAATTTCTCCACTCCTAGTTGCAACTAAATTTATTATTTAATTAATTTTTTTTGCAACCACTTTGACTTATCCATAAATAGTAAACTCACCACTCCTTGTTTCAACCAATTTTTTATTTAAATAATTTCTCTTTGCAACCACTTTAACTAGTTTATTATTTAAATAATTTATCTTTACTCACAACTTCTTGTTGCAACTAAATTTTCTATAATTAGTCAATTCATAACTTCTTTTCCCTTAACTAACTTCTTGTTGCAACCACGTTATTATTTAATTTATTTCTTGGTCAACCACTTTGACTATTCAGTCTTCTCATCACAACTACTTTACCATAATTACCAAACTCACAACTTCTTATTGCAACTAATTTATTTTTAATTATTTTCTTAACGCAACAAATATACTCATGATTAACTCCTAGTTACCATCAATTTGACTAGTACACTTCTTCTTGGAGCTTCTAGAATAATTGACTTCTTTGACCTTCAAGGGGCTTCTAGATAACTCATTCGGGTTCTCCAACTTCATATGGCCATAACTCTCTAACTGTGAGGAGTTATGTGACATTCTACATATCACCGAAAATGGCATGAAATATAATATCCATTTAGAATATTCTTACCTATAAATTCATTGATCTTCATGCCTTTATACCTTAAACAGACTCGGGTCCCTTACCCATGCCTTTGTGCTACCATAATTCGCTACTAGACTTCTCCAAGGGTTGACATCAATCACTAAGGGTTGGCATCAATCTAGAATATCATTCTCCAAGGGTTGACATCAATGCCAACCAATAGTCCAGACCAACTTTCCATCAACCTAAGACAATTGTCTGACACTTCAATATGTGATTAGAATTGGACCAACCCCTAGCTCAAATTTTATAGAGTAATCCTCAAGGAAAACTAAGAAGTCAAATTAGTTGCAAGAATGTATCAACATCCAAATTAAAATATGGAAGCAATATGTACAAGCAAAAATCAAGCACTAAAATTGAATCTAATTCATGAAAAATAAAACTAACTAAAAGAAGCCTAAAGCTAGAATGTCAGTCATCAAGAAGGATTGAAAACTAGATGAAAAATAAGAAGAGAACCCAACAACAAGTAATAAATTTGGGGCAACAACAATGAAAGTCTTTTCAATGAAAGCTTGGAAAGTAAGCCAAGGGAAATATTTAGTCAAACAATGTTAACCATTCAACATCAAGACAAATCGAAAAATTTCTGAGGTAAAGATCTGAAATTAAGAACAAGCAATATTACGATAATTGATAATCTAGTAAAAAAATCGCAACACAGTCCTCTAATCTAATTTCTATTTATAATTTTTCTTTCATTTAGTGAAATTTTTTTTTCTAGGAACCTAAAAAAATGGTTTAGTGGAGAAGTTTATTCAAAAGAGATTTTCAAAAATTCAATTACATGAAACATTCCAAAAACCCATAAGCTCTCAAATTGTTTTGATATAAGCAAGTCCTTTGCATACTTGAAAATAATTGGTTTTTTAACAATATAAATTTCATGGAATATCTTTCACCAAAGTATCACTTTTTATTTGTCATAGAAGATAATCATTAACCACAAAGATTCAACTAATTCAATTTGATAAGGAAAAGAGGGAAAAATCATGGTTATAAAGGTCATAAAAAATGATCATTAAAAGGACTCCAAATATCAACTAGATCATAAACCAACATGGGAGTACATGAAAAAACTATATTTCTGATTAGATTTTGAGTTGGTGACAATCTAGGATGATTAATTAAAAAATGTTGCAAAGGAATCTGAGCAGCCAATTTTAGATTACCACTTTCCTAAATTACCTTCATTAAAGAGAAAAAAATCCTAAGTTATTGGTTGCACAAGCCATTCCCCAACCCACACAACAAAATAGAATGTATGATAAGCTATTAGACAGTTTGGGAAGAACTCTTCTGCTAAATGATTGACATATTGAAATGAAATGAAATTAAAAACAAAAATAAAGACCAATATTGAAACTAATCTTGAGAAAAGCACGCTAAGCTAATGCAAAATTGAACTATATCGACTGTCATAAAACTTATGCAAACGAATAATGCTAGTGCAACCATTCAAGTGTTTTTTTTGTCCATTCAGTTAAATATCACAACCTTCTTCCTGAGAGATAAGCACCATGTAATTTAGCACAATATTCCCTTTGACAAGAGACTTAGTCTCATTGATGGTTGTAGTATTTGAATCCATGGACACAATGTCTTGTTTCTGCAATCAGAATCAATCAAGTTAAACAAGCAGAACCATAAGAATTCAATTCCATCTATCTTCTAAAGATACCATTCCATCAACAAACCTTTGTCGTGCTTAAAAGATGAATACCAATTTGATTGAACAAATCCTTAACAATGCATATCAAGGTTTGTATTTCCTCTTGTCATTAATAATTATAATGTGAAATATCCATATGATCATCTTCAACCTTGTGAGAGGAAAAAGGAAATCATTATGGAAATTATATCAATTAATACCCTCAGGAAAGGTTCAAGTAATCTTTAGATCACAGCCTAGATGGATTGACTCCCCCATCATAAATGAAAGATATGATTATTCGAAATTGAACAAAGTGAGTAAGATCTAAATTATAATAGGTAATAAGTTGATGTTTGTCATGATGGTAAAATCTATGAAATTGATATCCTGAAGTTCCCAAGAGTGTTCCAAGTAGAGAAAGCATAAATCTCACTTCCTTGAGCTTACATATGGCATATAATATGGAAAAAATGAAATGAGAAAGAAGAGTGTGTAGCTTGTCTCTCTACTAGATAGGTTTTTCATTCAAAAGAATGAGACATATAATTTGGGAAACAAAATCATAAAGTTCATGAGTAAGAGAGATCAAATAGAAGATATTCCAATCATGACCCAAAGATGCTTATCTTTCCAATTTATGAATAAACCGATATTTTGGGTTAAAGGAATGTTGAAGAGTCTGAGCCCAATAAATTGATGAGTGACAACCCACAAGAACTTCACATCTTGGAACTTATTATCATTGCTAAGATGAAAACAGAGGTTGAAAGTTCAAATTTAAGAATCTTAGAAGTTGAATTGATATTTTCTGTCAAGGTATTTACAACCCTCGGGAATTTGGATGATTTCAACATGATGAGGTAAGTGAGATATTATTAAACCATGATGAAAATCAGATCAGTTAGGAATGCGACCAAAACGAGTGACTTAAAATAAGAAAATCTAGAGGATGGAAAGATGTTCTCTGAGAAAGAACAGGTTTAACATCCCATTGAACTAGCAATGCTAAGATCGAGTACTTAGTCAACCAGTGAATTGGGGAATAAAATGATTGATTCTCAAGAAATTTCTGAAATAGATTCTAGCAAGAATATTGATATAACACTGTTTTCCATAATGTTAAAACATGCATCCAGACACTCTAAAATAATATCTCTTTGGTGTCGTGTATAAGAGGAAACTTGGATCAAGTAAGCTGCAAGATAAAAGGTAAACTCTTCCTTGAAAGACTAACTGAACGGTGAAAAATATATTCTTAGTTAAAATCCAAAAAAATAAACTAAAGGTGATGAAAGCAATCAGCTCGAATAAAAATCAACTGAGATCACTATGCTAAGATGTAACAACCTCCCAAAATATTGAACATCAAGAGTAAGAAAATACAACGAACATACAATTTTTTTTTACTCATTCGTACATAAGTAAAATCATTTAATTACATTAATTGAGGTTGCGCAACCTTTAGATATGTTAATGCACAAGTCACATTTAGATTCCAATAAATGATAATATAATTCATTATATAATTCATCCAATAAATGATAATATAATTCATTATATAAGTCATCCAATAAATCATTAATATAAATTCAATAGATTAACAGGTCTAATCAATCGAATTATTATTACATTAATTTGAAAATGATTAATCACATTCAAGATATCATTTAACATTATGATGCATTCAAACTCATCTTTATACACTATGTATAATGTGTTAATTTTAGGATCATCAAGATATAAATTATATCCATTGATCATATAATGGATATGCTACTTGCAAATTAACACAACAAGGAGTGAGACACTATTATAACTTTTACAATAAATCCACAATTAAGCGAGAGTAAAATATTGCTTATATGACTTGTCTCACTATATTCTAGTATGTATATACATAGGATCCTCGCATAAACTCTTGAAAAACATATAGAAAGGGTTACCGATACTCTATATAGTTATCTATATATATAGAATATATATAAAATGGCGAGGACTTTCTTTTTTATTTAAGTAATTAAATAGTCAATAATATTTATATATTTTTTATTATATATATATATATATAAAACAAATCTACTCTTACCGATTCATAAAAAAAATTCTTATTCACTTGGTGAAATTCTAACCTTACCCAATGTAAAAAGATCATACCACCTAATTCTAATCATAACCAAATTAATTCTGGGATGGAATGGTCACACCATTATACGTCGGTGGGAAAAACATATCTCCCTATTAACGATATCATACAAAATAGTGTCATAATACACGAGTTGGAATTTATCATTAGCGCGAAGTTCATGTAATTATTAGTATACAAAATCACATCGTAATGGTTATTTATAACAAAACAGTTAACATGGGATCCACTAATGGAAATATTGAACGGAAAACCCTAAACAAAAGTGACTTTACAGTGTACTGTGGGCCTTAGACGCGTGTATCACTCCATATTTTTAAAACAAGGCTACTTCAGTCAACAGGTCATCAACTACACAACACGCCAAGGCTTATAACGATTTCAAAATTGGTGTTAACTCTTCTAACGGTTACCTTACCATAATTTATTCTTTTTAACAGTAAAGCGAACTGGTCTTCTCTTACCAAGTTGTCCATTTCTACCATTAGTTAGCCTAAGTTCGTCTACGATGGAATCCTTAGATCTGATGGATGAAAGACTCTGACCTTGCAACATAATTTTGTAGCACTGATATGTATTCTTACTGGTCAACCCTTCAGACACACTGTTACATGAACAGATTGCCTCTGAAGGTTAGGGTAACGCTCAAATTCCAGAGTTGAAATTCTTATTATGGAACCAGGTACTTGAAGGGTAGGTTACAATGGTTTCTTTTTTCATGAGTCTGATCATCATCTTTTTTTTTTTTTTTTAAGTAAAAAGGCAGGTCCTGTTATATTAACATTGCAAAATTACAGAGTTCTGTTGAAGTGCCAACTGTCCCGCCTGGAAAGGAAACCGAGACAGTTGGCCATTCCATGCCACTTTCCAAACTCAAAATTTCAGGCTACCATCTTGCCCGAAGGAAACCAAGACGCATGACCAACTTTAGTATTACTCTGTTCTTCACTATGCTACCACTATCATTGCTATAAGCTAACTAAGCTACAACTCTGGTTTGCAACAAAAGAAAAAAGTTTCTAACTATAAGCATGCTAGAAAACCTTTTAACCGGTGTCCTCATAATCGTCTTCATTCTTGCCACGTCTGATTGGAATTGCGTAGACCTGTGCGCAAGTGGGGCATTGGTGTCTTGGGGTAGTGCTGGAGTAGGTGGCGTAAATCATATCCAGGCGTTGGTTGATGCAGATGGCCCTGAAAATTTGGTTGTCCACCATGTTGCGTAATTCGAAGATTAATTCCAGGTGCTCCGGGTGAAGAAATGGTGGCTGGTCCTGCAAGTCTTGCGGAGTGGAGGAGAGGGGAGATTTCATCCGTGCGTCAGCCTCATCCTGGTGCTCTCGCTGCCTATTCTGATGCGCCATTTCCTCAGGAGGTTCGCCGGTTGTGATATGGATGTTTCCTTCTCTGCCTTTCTGTATCTCTTCCTCCACGAAGCAAAGTGTAAATTCCTCAGCTGGAGTGTCCTTGGGACCGTGTGCTTCTCTTGGAGCAGGGGTTATGGCATCCTTTCCGAAACAAGTGGGGGGTGCCCAATTGTCCGAGACCTTGAAGAGGAGATTCTTTGAGTAATTCTGGATAGATTCATCCGGATTAATCTCCTCGACATACTCCATGGGAGGCGTTCCAATTCTTCTAGACTTCCTGGGTCTCCTCCTGCTAGCTAGAGCCAATGCTCTTTCAAATTTCTTCTGCCTCTTCCTACGTGAGCCGGCCGCATACCAAGCCGCGCCTCTACGAGGCCGCCCCCTTGCTCTTGGCATGCTTAAAAACAAAGCTATTGTTGGAATACCAGCTGAAGGGGTGTCTCTATTCCTGCACCTCAAAGGTTCATCCTTCGGATCTGCAACCTTCAAATGCATCACAAAGCCTCCAAGGATGTTGATAAGGACGAATATGATATCTATGACCATTAAGGCTGTGGTCTTAATGCGTTGATCGACCATCCTCCTCGCGTGAGTGAGAGGCCTCGTCATCTGGTGAGGGATGCCTGGGTTTAATCCCATCATAAATGGTGAGGAGATGGGAGATGGTGGCCAACATTTATGGCACCACCCGGCTCTGATCCTCGTGTCCTTCCCTCTCCGCGTGGCACCCCTTTTGGGGGTTGGAGATCCCTGTTGGCAAGAGCTTGACACTGCTCTGAGATGTCTGAGTCTTCAGAGCTATGTTCTTCCTAGTGTATATGTTCTGTCTCCTTTGTTACTCCTTCATTTGTCAGGCAGTCCGCTACCCTGTTTTCTTCTCTCTTCACGTGAGAAGGGGTGACGCTAAGGTTGGCCCTTAAGAGGCCCTTGAATTCCTCTAGCATCCTGGAGAGTCGCCGGTTGGGTGAGATTTTCTATGGGTTTTCCTCGTGGAGGATTTTGATGATTAGCTGAATGACAATTTGTGAGTCCCCCTCCAAGATGAGCTTGTGGCTATGTTGAGCGATTTCTACTTGGAGACCTTGCAGTAGGCCCATTAACTCCACTACATTATTTGTTGTTTCCCCCAGATATCCCGCTGCCAGGATGAGGATTTCTGCTCTGGAGTTTCTAAGTGTGGCTCCATAGCCAGTTGGTCCTGGGTTTCCTTTGGAAGCCCCATCGAAATTGATCTTTATGAAACCTACAGGAGGAGGGGTCCAGATGGTTGGACTGTTGTTTTGGCGTTTAGGTGCCCTGATCGTCATTTCATTAATCAAGCTAGGCTGCCAGCTTTGGAGAATGCATTGTTCTTCCGGGTTGCAATTTAAGTCCTCTAGTTTCCAGGTTTTGCTTCTAACTGTTTCCTTGATAAGTGTGACAATTTTTTCCCAAGTTAATCCTGGTGTGGAGTCCTTGGAGTGGAAGATTATTTTGTTTCGTTCCTTCCAGATCTGCCAGAGAATAAAGCCTGGGAGGAGTTGCCAAATATAATTCAATAGAGGGTTGTTGTAAGTGGTCGAGTCCCAGTTTTCAATCGTGCCTCTGATGCTGCTTCTGTTTTGATTGGATCTGCGCATTATTTGAGCTCCCTGGTCCCATATTGACTGGCTGTAGTGACATATGTTGAATAGATGTTCTTTGGTTTCCTCTTGTTGTTGGCATAAGATGCAAATTGAGGGCCTAATGAAGCCTCTTCTTCTGAGGTTGTCCTAGCTTAGAATTCTATCGTGTGCAATCAGCCAGAGGAAGGTGGACACCTTGGTCCAGAGTATCGGGTTCCAAACCTTGTTCCATATGTTTTCCTTTTCCTGATTTTGGCAGTTGCCTTGTAGGTAGTAGGCTTCTTTGACTGAGAAGTTGCCAGTTGTGGAGTGCCCCCATCTAAGAATATCCGGGCCTTCTCTGTTGGGGATTTTCTGATGACTTGCGTAGTGTTTCCAAGCTTGCAGGTTTAGGTTCTCTGGAACCCGTAATTCCTGGTTAGAAGTTTTCCACTTTCGCCACTGCAGTGTTTGCTCCTTGGGTTTCCAAAGATCTTTCACCCTTAGAGGAATGTCTTGGTTGAGAGCCTGTTTAAGGGGCCTTAGCTCTTCCAAGTCATTTAGAGGTTTGAGTTGCTGCCATGAGTCTTGCCAAAACATAGAACTTTCTCCATTTCGTATCTCCCAAAAAGCGTGGTTTTGTACCAGGTCTCTGTTTTTCCAAGCTGTGTTCCAAATGTTAGATCCCTGTATTCGAGCATTGTGCCTGATCAGTTGGTTAGCTTGCATGAAGGGAGCGTATTTCTTCTTCTAGATTTGTGCCCATAGAGCATCTGGTGTTTTTAGCCATCTCCACCACATTTTGGCTCCCATTACCTGATTGAGCTTCCCTGGATCTTGGAGTCCCAGGCCTCCCATGATTTTTGGTGTGCAGATCTTATCCCATCCTACAAGCACCCACTTCTTGTTGGGTTGAAGGCCTTGCCAGAGGAAGTTTCGCTGGAGGTTCCTTATAGCTTTTATGATTTGCTTAGGAGATGCTAGGGCAGTGAAAAGGTAGGTGGGAAGGGTTTGTAGGACCGATTTAAGCAGGACCAGCCTGGCTGCAATGTTTAGCATTCTGAAGGTCCAGTTGTTCAGCTTGTTGGAGATGGAGAGGAGGAGGCTGTCCCAGGAGATGGATTTTGCTGCTGCTCTTGTTAGAGGAATGCCTAGGTAATTGGATGGAAGGGAGCTCTTGGGTATTCCCAGGAGTTTGGAGATGTGAAGTTGGACCGTATTTGGAGTATTGAAGAAGAGTTTGGATTTGTCTAGGTTAAGCATCATGCCTGATGCTTCTGTGAAATCAGAAAGGATGGAGTTAAGCTTGTTTGCCTCTCTTGTAGTTGGGGATTTCATGAGTAGGGTGTCATCAACAAATTGACTGTGTGAAGGTGTCGGTTGGATGTTGTGTAGAGACAAGCCTTTGAGAGATCCTTCTAGGACCGTTGATTTAATGTAGCGTCCCAGGCCTTCTGCAATGAGTACAAATACAAAGGGCGATAAGGGGTCCCCTTGTATGATACCTCTAGAGGGTGAGAAGGGTCGGGAAGGGACTCCATTGACAAGGATGGAAAAGAAGGCCGAGGAGGTGAGGTTCAAGATCTAGTTCATCCAATGCTGATCAAAACCAAAAGAATTTAAGGTGGCCCGAAGATATTGCCAACTGACTCTATCAAAAGCTTTTGAAAGATCAAGTTTTATTAGCATACCTAGAGTTTTTATCGACTTGAGAGAATGGATGACCTCATGAGCTAGTATAACACTGTCCATGATTTGTCTACCCTCTACATATCATGCTTGTTTCTTGGAGATGACGAAGGGAAAAATTGGCTTGAGGCGATTCCCAACCACCTTTGTAATGATTTTGTAAATTACATTACATAGAGCGATAGGTCTGAACTGTTTGGGATTTGTGACCTGTTCCTCTTTTGGTATTAAGGTGAGGAAGGTTGCGTTGAGGGCCGTGAGAACTTGGCCTGACGTCCGTGATTCCTCTACTACCTCCCAAACCTCTTTCCTTACTATATCCCAACAATGATGGAAGAAGTCAGTAGTAAATCCATCTGGGCCTGGGGATTTTCCTGGGGCATAGCTTTTGCTGCTTGGTCCACTTCCTCCTGAGTGATATGTCTCGTTAGAGCTGCGTTCTGTTCAGGGGTCACCAAAGAGGGTATGTGACTGGTTACTCGTCTGATGGATGTGTCTCTATCCTCCCTGGTTTCCGTTAGGAGATCATGGTAGTACCTATTACGCTCTGCTTCTATTTGGGCATGTTCTCTAATTGGATTGCCCTGTCCATCCTCCAGATGAGTAATTCTGTTGATGTGTCGGCGGTGTACCATGGTTCTATGGAAGAATTTTGTGTTCTTTTCCCCCTCTTTGAGCCATTGTACCCTGGACTTCTGCCTCCATAAAATTTCCTCTTTCTTTCTCCTTTCTTCTAGTTGCGCTTGTAGCTTCTCTTCCTCTTCCATTAGTTCAGCAGTTCGAGTTCCTGAAATGAAAGTTTTTTGTATCTCCATTAGATTGTTCTCTATTTCCTGCATGCTTTGGAATATGTTTCCAAAGGTGTTTTTATTCCAGTGCTTTAGCGATTTC
This sequence comes from Picea engelmannii, assembly GCA_009831015.1. Taxonomy (NCBI): domain Eukaryota; kingdom Viridiplantae; phylum Streptophyta; class Pinopsida; order Pinales; family Pinaceae; genus Picea; species Picea engelmannii. Next base: position 924,231 of record ML777684.1, on the reverse strand, counting down.
TTGAAGTTTTTGATATGTTGCTGGAATCTGTACATGCTAGTACCATGATCTATTTCTGCATGAGCCCACCATGTTTTTGCAAGCTGATGAAAGTCTGGGTGTGTGAGCCATAATTTCTCAAACCAAAAGGGTTTATATTTGGGTATTTCCTCTGCTTCTAGATGGAAGGCTATTGGCCAGTGGTCCAATCCAGCTTTAGGGAGAATGAGATTTTCCATGCAAAGGTCCTTTTCAATTAGTTCCTCAGCCACAAGGAAGCGGTCCAGGTGACAGGCTACATGTTGGTTTCCTGATCTGCGGTTGGACCAAGTGAAAGTACCATTGTTGTTTTCTATATCTACTAACTTTATATGTTCAATAAGGGTTTTGAACTTACCACTGTCTTGTTCTATCCTTTTGATCCCACCAGTTTTTTCCTCCAGCAACAGGATCATGTTGAAATCGCCTCTTATAATCCAATTAGGTGTGGTTGCCAATGATTTGATAAGAGCTAGCCGCTCCATAAATTTATCTTTTTCCTGTTGACTTTGGGGTCCATAGACGTTGGTGATGGTCCCCTCCTGATTCGAGCTTGTGATTTCAAAGTGGGATGTTATGGTGCCTATTGTGGAGAAAGATCTACTGAGAGTAGTGTTTCTCGGGTTCCAAAGTATGGCCAGACCCCCTGAGGCCCCTGAGGAGTCTGTTAGAAGAAAGTCACATCCTCTCTAAATGCATTGGAAGATGGTTTCATCCTCTATCCCTGCACATTTCATTTCTTGTAACATTAGAATATCTGGGTTTTCTGCCTTGATGCAGTCTCGGAGGATCCTTTGTTTGGATCTGCCATTGAGTCCTCTAATGTTCCAAGTGATGATCTTCATCATGATGAGGGTGGTGTTGGGTGGAGGTATCCCTCCGAGAGCTTGTGAATCTGTCCTGAGTTGATCATGAGATTGCCCGCCTCCTTGATTAGTTGATGTACTGGTTTGCGCCCCCTTCTTTTGTTCTCTCATGGTATCTTTTTTGAGCCCGAACCTGATTCTATGGAGATGCCTAAGCATTCTGTGGATCCCGCTGTTGAGTAGAGAAAGACCTTGTGTACCTTTTGGAGTTGCTCTTCAGGGAGGGCTTGTAGATCCTTTTGATTGAGGGATTCCTCAAGTTTCTCAAGGTCAATACCTGCTAAATCTCGAGCATCCATCTGCATTAAGATGTTGCCATCTCCGTATCCTCTCTCTTCTGTGTAGATTTCTCGGTTTGGGCCAGAGGAGGAAAGGGTTTGGTTCTTTTCTTTGCCCTGTTGCGACTCTTTGTGTGGATCTTGGATTTCTTCTTCTTCCAGTAGCTGGTTCAATATCTCGTAAGAGTTTTTGGTCGAGATCTTAGGCTTGGGGTCGGGGATCTGCTTTCTGGGAGGGTTTTTCTTTCTGGCCATGACAGTGGTGAAGCCATCTTTCTGTGTGGTATCGCTGGCTTTGATATCTTGCTTATTTAGGGGGCAATCTCTGAACAGGTGGCCATGTTCATGACATTTCCTGCAACGGAAAGGGATATGTTCGTAGTCCAGTGTTTGTTTCCAGTCTTAAGGGTTTTTCTTTCTGTCCATGACAGTGGTGAAGCCATCTTTCTGTGTGTTATCGCTGGCTTTGATAGCTTGCTTATTTAGGGGGCAATCTCTGAACAGGTGGCCATGTTCATGACATTTCCTGCAACGGAAAGGGATATGTTCGTAGTCCAGTGTTTGTTTCCAGTCTTAATCCTGATATTCCAGCATTACTACCCCTGGTAGAGCCTTAGATATATTCATATAAACACATATTCGGGTGTATGAGGTGTATTTCCTTTACTTTGTGGCTTCTGAGGTTTTAACATAGTGACCCATTGTATTACCTATTCCCATGAGAATCTCCTCCAGCCAGAACTCCTGTGGCAAGGAATAGAGGTGGATCCAAACAAGTGCCATTGTGAAGTCCTCCTTGTCTAGGCTGAAGCGTTCTATCCAGAATCTTAGGAATAGACCTGTCGAGTTGTAGAAATATGGGCCGTTCTCAAAGATTCGATCTCGGTCTTCTGGGTTGTACAAAATGATTGTGAAGAAGCCTTTAGAGCTGAGTTGAACCTCATAGTGACCTTTGGGGTTCCACCAATGTTTTATCCATCTGTTTAGATCTTGTTTGGATGGCCATAGTCCCATAAATTTGCTAATGAGGGCATGCTCTTGCATGAATTGGGTATGTTCCCCCACTCTTGTTGAGCTTATGATGTATCTCGGGGGTTTTTCCGTTTGTGGGATGCATTTTCCAGGATCCCACACATGAGGTGCTTTTGGATGGGACGTGCTGGCTTCCGTCTCCATTTCCTTGCTGAGTCTTTGTTATCTGGCGAGGAGTTGTTCGCGTATCTGCTGTGGCGGCTCAAAGGATGGTCGTTTTGCCCTTGTGCCCGATCGATCGTTAGCCGTAACATTGTTGTACGAGGGGGGTTTCCCCCCCTCTTCTATGTTCATACTGACGGATCAGACCATAAGACTGTCTATGCCTGATCTTGGCAGGTGGTTTGCTGTGGCACGTCCTGGTTCAGTCATGCAGCGGTTTGCGTCGAGATTGGAACTAGGGTTTTGGTTCCATGGTGTCTGGGAGAAGTCCAGGCTCTGTGTTTCGAGTCTAATAATCATCTTGATCATATGCACATGCAACTATTTTGCAAATGCTAGGTAAAGGCATACTAAAATGCACTCGAGAAAATAAAATAAAAAACACCAAGTTCAAATATGAAAATGGATCTAAAAACTTTATTTCAAAAACCCAAGCTCAAACATTAATCCATATCATTTAAATTGTTCAGAGCTATATTTAACCAAATGCATCTATATTTAACCTGTGAAATGGTAATAACTTCTTTCGGGTTCAATGTATACACATCGACTGTATTCTCGTTTACATGGATTCTAAATGACAAAAGACAAATTTTTCTTTCTTCCATGGAGATAGTCCATCACTCAAATGGTATAACATATAATTAAATGTATTTGAAAAAAAATGTTCTCAATTCCATCGGTCCATTGTTCAGGACATTGTTAATCTAAAGAAAAATAATCATATGTAAGATTTCAATAGGGAAATGCTATCTGGAAATTTGGTGAACATACATGTATACTATTTTTTTTTACAGAGAATAACAAATCAACCAGAAAATCACAAACCTAGGATTTATGGCACCTATTGGAAATTGATTCATGCACAAAAAAATATCGTTTCTCCATCAGACATACAACAAAATTTAATCATTGAACAATATATAAGAATCCATCGAACAGGTATAAGCTAGAATTTTCAGAAAGTTTTCTTTCTTTTTTACAATCTCAATATTATTTAATCCATATACATTCCATATATAGTAAGACAACATTTATATATATAAACAAATGTTATCCAATATCGAGAGGTTCTTCCATACGTTCAAGTATAGAATTAACATTTAAGACCTAAAAGAATTTTCTTCACTGGACCATTCATAAAACAACGAATTACATAATGAATACAGAGCATCATTCTTATATTAATTATAGTTGATATAATTTAACAAATCTAAATACACAACTTCAAATATAATCAACATCAATTTATATACTATGTAAATTTTGAACAATATCCGGAGACTATGCTAGTACCATGAGAGTTCTTCTAAATCAGTTAAACAACAAAATATTAAATATTGTAACCCGAAGACTAGTGACAATATGCAAAAATGATCTTCAACTTCAAAACTTGTGCACGTCCTCCTTGCTTCTGCCTGCTAATCCAAAGACTTCACCGATACCTCCCAGCCAACGCTAGGGGTACTCTTCTTCCCCCTTATCCCCCCGAGATGCAAAGGGGTCACACACACAAATTTAGATCCAAAATATAGCTCAAGCTTGCCCTCACAAGGAGAGGCTTCCACCTCTTGCATAAAGCTTGTAGCGCAACTCACACAAGTAAAAAAATCAATAGAAATTTTAACATCATTTCATTCATCCAACCATAGGGTCCCTTTCCTTCTTCCTCACCTTTCTTTTATAAAAATATTTCTCTTGACACTTGTCTTCTCATGCAATATTAGATAATTTGTAATTACATTTTTAGAGATTATTCACCCCCAACACATGCCACACTTTCCCCAAGTTGCACATGTTTATTTCTTTTTAATAAAAATAAATATGCAATTTCCCTCACATCCCCAATTAGTTCCTACATTTTCTCCCAGTTGTCCCTTAGTTCCCCAATTTCTCCTTTATTGTTTCTCCTAACTAATTTACAATTGTAGTTTGATTAGGAATCTTCTATTAGTTAGGATTTAGAGTCTATATTGACTTAGGATTCTAACTCTATGTTGACAACCCATTCTCTCATGAATTTAAACTATTTTTATTAAAATTATTTTATTAATTTCATGCACACATTGTGCACATGTATTAATTTTATTCTCCCTTTTATATATTTTTAATAACTCACTAATTTATTCATGTGACGTTCCCTTCAAGATGCACCTACGTGCTCCAAGGGTGCCACTCACCAATTGAATTAGTTTGGAACTTGTCTGATGCTTGGAGTCAATACTCCACTTATCGACATTGTGTGAGACTAAGGGCTTACTAAGGAATAAGGAATCCTCCTTATTGTGCACCCCTAAGAAATCCTTGTGAGAGACGGTCTCAGTCTAACCTCACGACACCGTGAACCTCTCAGGAACAATGTAGTCATTAACCTTCAGTTCAAGTCACGTTAGGAGTGTTAGTAGGCTATGACAGGGACGCTGCCACACCTCTCCCTCACCCATCTGATATCTGTGTATGACCCATTTACTCCATATGTGAGTCAGATTAGCAAGCATCACCATGCATGTATCCACTAAGTTACAAATATAATATTAATAACTCATATACATGAAATTCATAATTAAAATCATCATCATAACACATGCCACTAGTACATTTGTCTCATTTTCCGATGACGTGTTCGTAGCAATTGCCACTTTATATTTTTGGGAGAATGACAAACATCAAACCCTCTCAAATGTCGTTTCACATGACGTCATTATACCGACGACACATATATCATCTCTTGTGCATCACTTCTAGCGGACATGTGCCATCTCTACTTTCATTGTCCAAGCCCACTATGGATGTCGCAACCACGATGCCGGAACGTCTCACCTACGATGCCACAGGGGACTTCGCAATATCGATGAGGAGCCTATATATCTGACATTTACGTCGTCGCAAAATAGACATCCATCAAGTCAGACATGTGAAATCACGGACCCACAGTGGATGTCGCAAGACCGACAAGGGGCCTATATCTCCAACGTTTATGCTATATAAGCGACGGGAGGGACGTTGCATGGTACTTCAAAAGAGGAACATCAACTACAACAAGGGATGTCATACATGTGACATCACGGGACCCACAGTGGACGTCGCAAGACTGGCGAGGGGCCTATATCTCCGACGTTTAAGCTATATCAGTGACGGGAGGGACATTTCACGGTAAGTTGGAAGATGAATGTTTGAAGATTGATGAGGGGTATATATCTACAATGTTTACACTATATCAACGACGGGAGGGATGTCAGAAGACCGACGACCTGTTGATATTTAAAAAAAATAAAAAACATTTCCTCTTGTTTTGTACACACATTGTCAGTTTGTGGATAGTTTGTGTGCCAAGAAGCTTTATTTGTCATATATATATATATATATATATATATATATATATATATATATATTGTTGTTTCTTCTCTCAGAGGATTAGTTATGTATCTACGGATATTACATAGAAGGTATGTAACATGTGCACAATGATTGTGGCAATAGTGTACATTAAAAAAAATTGAAGTTTTTGTTCATAAAAGACACCATCAAAATTAAAGCAAGTTCGTATGAATCACCCGAGGTCTCATCTTGTTTTTTTGTGTTTTCCATGTTTTTCTTTCTCTGTTGTATGCCAACATTCAAAATTCTCATAGTCTTTCAGGCTGTGTTCTAGCATTGAGTTGAAACTCTTGTTGAAAGGATACCCCATGGAGCTTCTGTAAAAGAAAAATGCATTAAAAACTAGGTGAAAGTCTCGACGACCTTGATGGCCCACATATGCAACAAAATAAATGTAAATGGATTTGTTTGTGGTGTTTGACCAAATGTTCATGTTACAGAGAAAAAAGGAAAAAAAAAACCTTCCCACATTTCAAAAATGGTCCTTAAAGCACAATATGGGCCTGCAGTTGTGCTAATCTGGCAGCAAGCTTTGGTGTGTAAGTTTCAAGGTTAATAAGTTAGCATCCTCCCTTACTCCAAAACTAGGATTACTTGATGGCCTTATCTATTTTAAAGTGGATTCGTTGGGTTTTTTGGTTACTTTACTTGTAGGCTGATGATGCATGTGCACTATGCATAATGTGGGTGTCCCATCCCATTGATGTTGGCAATTCTAACACAACGATAATTGTTCCACTCGAAGTAAATTGTTTCTTTCTCTTCTCTGCTCTTCTCTAAGTGATTTATTTGTTGGAAATAGTGGCTTGAGGTATTGGGCTACAAGAATATGCCGAGATTCTCTAGGCAGAGTCATGAGGTGCTTCAACTGCTGCACTACAGATGACATTCACAAGTCAGCTGATAGTGGAAGTCCCTTTCTATCAAATGGAAATACAACAGGTATGTAATATAGTATTTTTGTAGCTGTAAATGATAAATGCTACATAAGGATTTTTTTGTCATTGATTTTTTTTTGTTAAATGTATTGACAACCAACAGTTATGACCACACATATCAAACCGATGAATTATGATCCTAGCAAATTGTTATTGTCTTAATATACCCTTGAGAAATCTTGATTTAGTTTTGAGATGACAGTATTGCATTTTTTGTATGCCATTCTTTTCCAAATGGAATTTGGATTTATCTGGAGAAAGTTATGGTTGCACGAACACATGTTACTCCTTTAAAGTGGTGATTCAATAATCCCCACTCTGATACCTATTGGTATGAACTATATTCGATTGTGAGTTTGTCAAATAACACTATATGTTATAAATTTTGAATTTATTCATTAATTAATATAATCTTGTAAGTTGCAAATGTAACACCCCTACCATGACACTGTAAATATTGATGCTCCAAGGAAAGGATCTCCTTGAGGGATATGACAAAATATTTTTTGAAGTAAAAGTTTTATATAATGAAAATATTATTTGTCAGGAGATCAAGGGAAAGGATCCCCTTGAGGGATATGAGGAAATCATTTTCAAGTAAGATTCAAATTGGGAAGAGGCCAATATTTTGATGTGAAATGGATTAGAGAAAAGATGAATTAATCTTAATGCTTTTGGGTTAAGTCTGAGAAAGGGGATCTTACTAACTTGATGACTCTTGAGAAGTGGCACACACCCAACTACCTTCCACCATTATAGCAGGCTAAGTACCCCAATAGACAAGTACCCCACAAGGGAAGTGCATCACCTTGTCCCTTGCATTGAACTCTATGGCAACCAATCACCTATCACATTTACGATCCCATATCTCATATAAATACTCGACATGGGATGAGAAGGGGGATGAAACTTGTATTGTGGATAAATTCTACAGGAGAAATACTCCTTGACAGGCCAGAATGTCATTATCTGCCACAAGTTGGAAGGGTTGTGTCATGAACTTATGGGATATTCATCTTGTGTATCTAAGTCTTAAGACCCTAGAGTGCGTCCATTTTGTTGACACAACTGCATTTGCGAGAGGATGATAGTAGAATATGGCTACAAAAACTTAATGTTGAGGACTGGGTTGAAGACCCAAATTGTGTAAAGGGTCAGGTATAGAATTGTGTGTGAAGGGTCATCTGAATAAAAGAGCCAAGAATTGTGTGTTAAGGGTTGGGCCTGAAACATGGTGTGAAAGATCAAGTTGGAATAGACCTAGAACTATGTGTGAAGGGTCAAGCCTGGAACTGTGTTTGAATGACTGGAAAAAATTCCACAATAGTAGTGCTTCCTCTATCTTGAGCTATAATAGTCTTCCAATTATCCTTACATGTTTTAACTTTTAAACTTGTGACTAGCTCTGCTGGTTCTCTTTTGACCAGTCTCCAAGCCATCAACATTAATTGTTGTAGATATATTTGCATCCCAAGTACAACATTGAAAATGAGATCTTACAATGTAGTGAACACAAACACATTTACTACTAAATAGGGCCCATTCAATCTGGCCTCTACAGTAAATGACTCAAATTCTAAATAAAATCGTAATAAATTATGCTTAAGGTTAAATTCTACCAGAAACTAAAATTTGTGGAGAAACACCAATGTGAAGATGACCACTGGATTGCACTCCTGGTATTGAAATATAGACATAAACATGAGTGTAAATTGAATATCTCTCGAAGTGGTCTCATTATGTTTCAAAAAGTAGATTTTTTTTCGAGGAATGCTAGATGATGCCTGTCAATGTGTGTCGACAAGAGGTTGGTCAGTTGGCAGCATAATTTTACTCCATATTCATATAGGGTTAAGAAATGTGCATATAAGACCCTGTCATGCACTGAGTTGTAATGGTCACTTTTCAGTATAAAGGGCTAAATATAAGTTAGCTCAAGTTAATAACGCCAATTAGTGTTTGATACCATTTGATGTGGCAAACGATAAGAAATATAAGAGGACAGTCACTGAAATTAATCATGCAAAGCAATTTCTCTGCCCTAGAAAGGTAAAATACTAAGTTACCAGGATACAGATACAGATTTGTCACATTTTTGAAAATCCGGGAGCCGAATACGGTGGGGATACATCAAGTACAAAAAAAATAATAGTGTTTTTTTTTTAAATTTTAATAAACATATTCAAAGTTAAGAATCAGAACCATTCATGAATCACAACATTAGAACTAAAATCATTATATGTTGTCAACTAGAAACGACATTAGATATCTCTCACTCACAAAATGTTTTCTTACTCACTCACTCAGGCACAAGATCATCGATCGATATTGTTGCTCAATATTAGTCTCGACTCTCACGTTCACTATTCACTAGGTACAATATCAGTCTCAATATGATTGCTCAAGATTGAATATTTTAACAAGTTATCTTATAGAATATTTTAGGGGGTTTAGGGTTTTAACAAGTGGTAAAAAATGCAAAAAACCAAAAAAAAAAAACTAAAACTACATCAAGTTTTCCTTGGGATCCATGCGTGGTGGGGTTGAGTGTTGTTGGATATGCCTCCAAAAATCATGAACCTCTTCTTGACTGTTTGGATATGCGTAATAGGCAGATCTGTATCTACAACAAGGATCTGTGGATCTGTATCCAAAACAAGGATCTATGGATCCAGGGTTATGACCCTGTGGATCAGGTAACATGTAAACTACATTGTGCAGAAGAAAGAAATATGACTAAAGACCAAATTTATTAGAGTTGGAACTAAAATTGGAATTGGCTGAGGGTTAGACTGGGATCGATCTAGAACTGGCCATTGAACTGCATTTGTGAATCGGTCTATTTAAAAAATATATAAAACATGCAAATTATAATAAAAAATATACATATAACTATTAGATTCATTCACATAAATGTAAATCCAAACCATTAGACACCAAATATGAAAAGTTTTCTCTTGTATATAGCATGTAAAGGTGAATATATCAAAATGGCACATAGTGTGGTACATATCTGAAACAAAATACGTAAACATAGAGGCTCTAAATGGCCTCTAGAGTCTAATAAACATCACGCTAGAACCTATAGGCTATAATAAATAACTACATATCATCAAACTCATCCCCTATACTGGGCTCCCTATCTTTAGTAGCACTCTCTACCTCCTCCTCTGGTGTGTTCCTCAGTCCTCCACAGACATATCCAAATGCTCAAAAATGCTCAATGAGAGAGGTGTGAGGGAAATAGAAGGGGGGGTCATTATATAACTTTGTTTTAGGGTTTGGGAAGTGCCGGGGGGGGATCCTTTACCTTTTTGTTCCCCTTCCTTGGAACCATTGTTGGTCCCACATATTGGTTAACAATGAGAACCGATTTGAACCAACCAATTCGGTTGGTTCATTACAAAGTGACTGGTTTGACATCCTAACCAGTCAATTTGGTACCAAATGGGATGAACAAGTCTGGTTCAGCCACTTGTTTGTGGGATGAAGGGTTTGGACAAGTGTAGTTTGACTTGGCTAAGACTCGTGATTCTTGGCTGGGATAAGTACTTTCCTAAGAATTTCCCTTGAAACTCTCCACTCACCAGACTCGTGGGAGACTTTCCATACTTGCCAAGAATCACCATATTTTTTGTGCATAAAATTTACTATATTTTAATTTTTTTTTGTATCTCCTGAGTCTTTGCTAGTCACTGAGTCTTACTGAGTCCCAAGCCAGCTGAACCTTTATCGAGTCTGAGTGTGACAACATTTTGGACTTCTCGCAACTGGAATGTCTTGATATGGATTGTAAAGATGATTTGGTATTCAACTGATATAGATGATATGCAAGAATACTAGCAAGAAAGATTTAGCTCAATATATGGATCTTAGGTTAAAGAAAATAATGTTATGGAAATATTCATCCTACAAACAAAGAGTGTTATAGGATCAAGTTCTTATTTGATAAAAAATCAATTTTTCCTACAATATCGAGACACCAATGGTAAATTTGTCACATTGGGAAACATAAATGCCCAATTGTCCTTCAGAGTAAAATGTGGAAAAAAACCTAGAACCAGAAGGGCACAAGCTATTGGGATGGCCAAGCTATCGAGTAGTTAGAGAGAGATATCGCCAGTAACTAGTGGATAAAATCTTGGATATTCAATAAATTCATCGGTGAAATACTACCATAAAGAAGCAAGCATCAAATGCATAGTACATTCAGAAAATGAATGAAGCTGCACACAAGAATAATGTCAAAAGGACATTTCCTTGCAGTCCTTTCTGATTTCTCTTGTGCCCCAAAATCCTACTTCCATGAATTGCATGTTTATACATATTTTGTTTTTCGGTATACTTCGTGTTTCTACACATCATATTTGTTCGAAGAGACATAAATTTCAGACTTTATAACATTTGAAGTGTCATGATAGCATAGGTAGCAATAGGATGTTGTTTCCTGTACAATTTAGTTGTCATTCTTTGATTGTCATGGTGGATTTTCTTGAAGTTGTTTTATAGATTATCTATACAGATGTGGGTTCCTCTTTTTGTGACAATTCATCACTATGAGGAGTTATATTTTTTATTTCATATGTGAATGTTTGACATCATAAATATTTGAGAACACATTGGAGAACATCATAAATATTTGAGAACACTGCTTTATAAGAGTTTCATGTGTTTGATACTAAGAAGTGGAAGCACTTGTAAGAGGTATAGAACATATATAGAAAAAATAGAGAACATGACAAGTATTAAACAAATGATATGTCTCAATAAATTATCACATAGCAAACCCTGCATTAATAAATAATCACATAACAATTCATAAACATTAAACATAACTAGAATTGATGGCTATATAAACTATGTTGAAAGGGGCAATCACACCTGATCTGATGAACTGGTTGGCACAGTTAGAATGGTTTCCCCCATGTTCTCCTCTTTAGTTGTATGACCCTTTGTTTTTCATGAGCTTCCCTCAATCGACGAAGAAATATCTTAAAGTACCTGCCAAAATCATTCAACCTTCATAAATATCTACAAAATCAATACAAGTCATATTCGTAGCGCATTATTTACTCTAAGATGCATTTTTATGAGAGTGTCAGAACATACCTGAATGATCTCCTCTTGGTTTCGATAATAATTTATTGGATCTGTGAGTCTAATATTGGATCAAACGACCTCCCTTGATTTGAAGTAACATCAATGAAGTCAACATTGACTTTGGTGTTGCTCCATTGGATTGAGGGAGGTTTGCTCAAAGATTAAACGACTCCAATAAATTATTCTCTACTGAACAGAGCCAACCACGTGAAGGTGGAAGCTCTTAAGGCCCCTCCCGCCCCCCTCACATCACTCTTAATTCCCCAATACCCAATCTATGTTCTACTAGAAAATATGCATTAAAATTATTCAAAACTGATAGAATGTAACTGTAAAGTTATGCAAGAAAGCTAAGCTAAAATAACTACAGAGTTGTTTGATTTTAATTTGCTTTGAACATAAGACCTAACCATATATATTTCATTTTTTTCCAACATGAGTACAAAAACTCATTTCATATAAAATAGATTTTATAAATAGTTATTAAAATATTGTACATCATCATTTAGTTTTAGCCGACCTCTTCTTCTTAGCTTTAAAATTCCTAAGTATTTCATCAATATCGATGTCTTCGTTCTCTGGTTTCTCTTCAAAATATTATTGTTCTTGCGTCCCCTCACATAGAGCATTCCTAGTCACGGGGTACTCATGGGGTAATGGAGGTTGTTGTGACGACCTCTTCTTCTTAGCTCTAAAATTCCTAAGTATTTCATCAATATCGATGTCTTTGTTCTCTAGTTGCTCTTCAAAATATTATTGTGCTTGCATCCTCTCACGCAGAGCACACCTAGTCACGGGGTACTCACGAGGTAATGGAGGTTGTTGTGACAAGGCATCACATACAAAAAAATAAAATATAAAATTTAGATGGCCAGTTTGTAAATATCATTGAACTAGTTTAGTAATATTAAAAAAAACACCTGCAATGTCATTATTTACCTAGTGCACTAGTCGACACCGTTGGAATGGTTTCCCCCGAGTGCTCCATTTCAACTGTACGAACCTCAAGTACAACATTCTCTTCCATTGAAACCACAAAGTTTATAAGGAAAATCATAAATGTATAAGTGAAAAAAATTAGAAGTACAAAATGTATAACTATGAAATTATTAAGTATATGATTAAAATACAACTATATTACTGTCATGTGCCTTAGTCATAGCACCATCGTGGGGTTGCACCCCAATGGAATGGGACTGCATGGGAGAACCATATTCTGGTTGCAAACCACTATCAACGCACTACTCTCCAATACTAGTGGGTTGGTTGTCAGTGTTGCTCCTCTGATTAAGGTTGTAACACATTAAATTTATCGATGATATCAAACATGACTATATTATATTAATAATGAAAGGTCAATGTGAATTGAATTTTATTTACCTTATCCTGCAAAGTGGTTCTTGGTAACTGCCCCAAGCTTTTCTGGTGTTCAACTACATCTTTATAGTCATACTTGTAACCAAGCTGGAGGTCTTCCTTCGTGGTTTCAATACCAAAATCATCACCCTGCATTGCATAAGAGTATGTATTTTTAATTTTATTGGCTGCAATTACCTAAAATTTTTAAGGAGATACAAATAATATATTTGGGTACTTACAATTTGTGACTGTAACTTTAAGTAGCTGCCCTGGCCTAGCCCGTGCTGGTCACATTTGGAAAACATTTCTCTTTTTTCCTTTGAAGTGTCAGTCAACCTATCATAAAAAGTTTCAAGTATGTTAATATATACCACACTTTTATTTAGATCTAAAAAAAATTAAAGGTATTGAATTGAAATTGTAATTTACCTTCTAGGACGAGAGGGTGTTTTTCCTTCATCTGTCAATTTCTTCTCTTTTGCATCCTCAATGAGGGCCTTCCACTCCCTCTCTGGAATCATCAGAGGACACATGTACCTATCGTTTTATTTCAATTGCTTCCTATAGGTTTTCCATGTATATTTTAAATATTGGTCAGTTGTGGCAGTGGCCAAGGTTTTATTACATGTGTCTACACTAAAAAGGCTTTCAAGATAATCTATCAATTATTTTTTGAGGTTGGAATTATGGGAATTCCACCTCTCCCGTATGGTGGGCCCAAAAATAAGCAACGCCTTGTTCTCCAAGACCCTATAAAAATCGGTGTTCCCTACACGTAAAAATATTATATGATTATTAATTTAAAAACAATAATTTAGATGATTTATGTTTGTCTACATAGAGAACATGAAACAATTAAAATTTTAAAAATTACCTGGGACTTTAACTTGCTTTAATGGAAGCCCTTCCTCGTTGACCATAAATGTTCCCTTAAGGGTCCCCATGTTGGTCACACATATTTCTTTAGCAAAAAAAACCATATAGTTTTCCAAATCATCAACCTCATCTCTGTCACCACCTCTAGAGCCTACCTGTGTGGCTTCCTGGGGGTGCGTGTCATGGATCCCACCTAATGGTGTGGAAGGTGGAGATCTGAATAGATGCATCCTGGTAGGTATACGAGGGCATGTGTCGATACCCTGTGGTGTCTGTGCAACACCACTACTATCGAAACCATGCATGTCGGGGTTAACAACATCCAAAAATCTCTATATAAGAAAGAAAACTTTTTTTTTTCGTTTAGATAATGTAAAAGTTAAAAATCAAGATTTCATAATTGATCTTATGACATAAAAATAAAACCACTTGAAATTATTTTTATTACCTTATATGTGTTAAGGCTTTCCATAACTTCTCTGATCCTTTCTTCGACTTCAGGAATTTGATTTAGAATGTCTAACAAGTGATCCAATTCATTGTTTGCTTGATTGATCTTTTTTATTTATTAATACCATAGGGTCGGGGGATGCATACAAATCCCTTTTGTCGAGCGAATCATCATCAACATCATAACCCGATGACTACATATTTAAACAAAATAAATGTTATTTCAATTATGTAAACAAATAAAATAATTGATCTCCACAGAAATAAAATGCACATTAAATGCAATTCAAAAATTGTTTTTCGTTTGCCAGTTCTGAGGCTATTGATTTACCGTGATCAACCTGCCACATTATAGTAGAATTAGAATCATGATCATGATTATGAAAAATAAATTCAAATGTATGAGAAATGATATTATGGAGCACAAATGAAGCACTCCTAAAATGTGCTAAAATGAAATGCATAATTCACAAAGTCTAAAATGATATTAATTAAATTCAAGAATTATGCTTTGAAGCTGTTGGAAAGTTCAATGAAGCATGTGCAATGCTAGATAGAATTAGGGATGAGGGATGCATCCCAATTTTATAGCCAATAATTCTTCATTGACGTTCTTTGTAAAAAAATAAAGCATATGGGGCTTGTAGTTTGTTTACTACGATAAGAAAATGTGTAGACCGAATAGAAGTAAATCTTAATCCCAATAAAGAATATTAAAGTTGTTTGAAGAAAATATTTGATATTACCTTGGATTTCTTTATTTTGAAGTATTGATTTAATGTATAATTCGTTTTAACTGTCCCTTGAACACAAAAATTGAAGTCATGTCATGTTTCCACTCACGTGTGTATATTTTGAGGAATGGAATGTTGTAAAAAGGAAGAGGATAACCATTGAGAACCAAATATCCTCAAGTCAACAACCCTCAAATCTCATGCACCAAGGTTCTTAGGTTAGGTTTGTTTGAATACATCGAGATTGAAGGAATGAAGGCAAAAAGGTACAGATTTTAAACTGAAGCAAGGGATCATGCATATGCACATTGCAATAGAAACATGAAAAACAAGATAGGAAACCAAAGAGGAGAGGAGTCCTATAAGAACCTAAGGATAAACCTTTGGCTACAAATGATTATGGATGCAGGATAACTATAATTTCAAATAATTTTATTAAAATATATCATGATCATCTATTTTTGAAATGTGGATTAAACCATGTAAGGGAAAAGACCCAAATAGAGTGGGAAGACCAAGTGTCACTTGGAAATCCAAGAGTCGCCTATTTTGTATAAAGGGGACCCTTGCTTTCATTTGGAGGGTTTTTTTTTTTCATTTGCAATGAAAGTTATCTTCTATGTAAATGAAGAGGCCAGAGTTAGGAGAATTCTTCACACTCTCAAGATCTAATCTTGGTTTGGACTATGCCCTCCTCTCCTATTTTCTCTCGGTGCTTATGGGTTGTAGACTTATGTCATGTGGATTTTTTTCTTGATGTTGTGCCACTACTCACTTATCTTTCGTTCTAATAGTTATATATAATGTTTTGGTATTTGTAAATTATCTTTATTCCTTAGAGCAAGTAGAGAGTTTGGTGTTGACGGTGGATGATGGACTATTCTCCCTTTCTCTTTGAATTTATATTATTGATTAATATATAACATGTTTATGTGAAACATAACATTTTCTTAGTAATTGGAGCTATATTTATACATGTGGAAAGAGGCCAAGTTGGTGTTCTCCTTGTGATCATAGGCTATTTCCAATTCCCTAAGTATTCCTCTTGAAGTTTGGTGTTGATTGTGGATGGAAGACTATTATCCATACTTTCTATACCTTTCCATTATATTTCATGTCAAATCATCCCTTTATTGTGCTCCCATGGGATTAGTCTATGCTACATCCCATTTGCATTCTACATAGCATAGTAGATGCACATCATTTTTCATTATAAAAAGCCAAAAAAAATGGACTAGGACACAAATGATAAAATATTAAAGAATCGACAAAATCGACTATATTTGGAGGGTTTTCCATTTCAACGAAGGAAGGTTTGATTGGTCCCTTTTACCAAGTGAACCTATAATTTTTAGGAAAGGACATTTTTCCATGTCGATGTTTTGGCACTAGAAGGAGGGTGATGGCAAGTTGTGGAGTGATGACAAGCTACCCTGTGTAGAGTTGCATTATGTTTGAAAGGATATAATTTTCCCCTTCACACAACAAAGGTATACAATAACTATCAACAAGGGGTTCATCGTTGAGCATGAAGTTCCCAATATTATCTATGGTCTAGGAAGGGAAATTGGCAAGATTTCTAGGAAATTGGTAGGATTTCTCTATACCATTCCCAAAGGCTATGACGGTTGGCTTGTAAAGATTTCATTCCTCCACATAGATCTAATGCCATTGTCATCATAAATACTCCACCATTATTCTAACTACATATATATTCAAAATAAATTTCATTGCGAACTTCACTTTTCAAACAATGTTCCAAACAATGGTTATTTAATGAAATCTAGAATCACTTGGGATCATCACTAGAATCATCCTTGGATTGGTTGAGCACTATGGTTGAGATTAATCCTTTGACCCTTGTTTTTAGGTTAGGTAGATACTAGTAATTTATTATTATTATAAATTAGGAAACAATGGGTGATGGGGAAAGGATGTCAAGTAAATTGACTTAGCTATTAGGGGGTTGGAATTTATCTCCGTTGATTCAATAGACAGATTAGGGGGCTTATTACTAGGTGGAGGAAAATATATTTAAGTCTATTTATCTCTATTTTACTTGACTATGGTATAGGTGTGGACCTCTTATCCTAAGATCGAGGGGATTTGATCATAGTTTTGAATATATATGGACCCTATGAATATAGAGAGTATTTTTGGAAATCTCTCTATGTTCAAGAGTTTTGAAGAAAGGGATCATAATTATAGGAGGGGGTTTGATTTTCACTTTAAGTAGAGTGGAGATTTAGGGGAATGTAGCACACCCAGATCCTATGTTTGATTTTTTTCAAAAGGAAAATAGAAGATGTTGGGATAGTTTATATTGATTCCATCCAACTCACTCCAACTTGGAGGAGGAAGAGTTTGTGATGCCACTCTTAGGGAACCAACGAGTATTCAATTAAAATCAAATTTGAAGTCCATGAAGAAGGTAATTACAACTTGGTTCCATCAAAAAAATGTTCAGGGTCATATAGAACTATATTTTGTTGAAATCAAGGTTGAGGCCCTAGTTTGTACTGAGATAGACGGGTTTCCAATGATTTTCTTAAGGGTCAAATTAGGGAATTGGAACAGAAAAAAAAAGAAATATTGTTGTTGATGAGGAAAATACTAGAAAACTTAAAAGAAGAGAAATATGGTTCTTAATAGAGATGAGAACACAAAATGATTCCACCAATGTGCCAATCACAAGAAAAATGTAAATAAAATTTGGGAAACAAAAATGAAGATGGGACCTCATCTCATAGTTTCTTAAAAACATCCATGTGAGAATTAAAGACAAACAAAATGAGAACTGTCAAGGTTTGGCATGAAGACTTACAACCATATTTAATTGATTGTCGAATTGTTATTGCACATGGTGTGCCCTCAATCTCCTTCTTCAACGTTCCCTCCTCTTCGACGTGCCCTCCTCTCTCTGGTGTGCCCTCGTTCTCCTTCTCGTCACATTCCCTCCTCTCTTCGGTGTGCCCTCGACCTCCTTATCCTTGTGTGCAGGTTTCAAATGGTGTGCCCTCCTCTCTGGCATTCCCTCCTCTCTCCGAAGTGCCCTCAATCCCCTTTGCCTCGCGTGCCCTCCTCTCTACCCTCGACAACCTTCTCCTTGCGCGTGGGTTGCAATGTTTGCTCCTTCTCCTCACACGTAGGTTGAAATGTTTGTTTTGTTTGTT
>ML777684.1:871676-905817 GCA_009831015.1 Picea engelmannii | reverse complement strand
GGGGGGAATCATATGGAAAGGTCATTTTTCCACCCAACCAATGCAACCCCCTAAATTAGGTGCTACCCCCTGAGTAGGAGCTCAAGCTCAATGAGGGTGTAGGATAAAACAATGAGTACTCAAACATATCACTCACATATATCATAAGTGCTTAGCCCACAATACCTAAGCACTTATATAAATTATTGTTTGGGTCCTAGTGCCTAGCCCACAAGACCTAAAAGTAGTGTTTAAGGCCTAATCCCTTATGATTTTTCTTTGAATGATGATTTGGGCCAAAAACATCATCCTTTATGCACCAAACCTTAAAATTAGACTTGTATACCACTCATGGGACAAATATTTCTTATGAAAGTCTTGTCTTTGGTTAAGGCCCTATGATTTTCCCATGAGCCACAAAAGCAATGTATAGGACCTAAAATCCTATTTTTGTCCCTTTACCATGTCTTGAATGAAGAGACACATCCCTAATGTGGAAATCCTTAAATTTTCACCCATATGCCACTTGTGGGTTAAATAATCCTTCCAAATATCCTATGTCATGATTGGGGGGCTTATGCATAACCTAATAGCCTTAGAATTAAAGTATGGTTTCTAGGGAAATGGTTTTTGGCCTTGAACCATGTACTTGGAAAGAAGGCCCATCATCAATGTGATACGCTTCAGAATTGGTCCCATGTCACAATACCAAGACAAAGATGTTATCATAAGGGTATTCCATGTAGTCTAGTGTTGATTCATGGTCCATCTACCTTAAATCTAGCATTTAGAACCCAAGCCCCTGACTTTTAGCACCAAGTCATTTCTTATGTTGAGAGGCCCATCCTTGGTGAGCCAAATATTAGAATATATCCCACTCTTATGACATAATTACTTCTATAAGGGATGTTTCATGGTGCAAGTACTTGTGCATGGTCCATGTGCCTTATATGATATCTTATGAAAGGCATGTGTCATTGTTTAAGGTTCTATGCAAGGCCTACAATCCATAGAAGCATCGTTTAGGGCCTAAGCCCCTTGTTTTTTACCTTGACCGTTTCATGGTAAAAACACAAGTCATTAGCATCTCAAATATTTGTTTATGAGGTAGAATAGACATGTTCATGGCTTTCAAAATCTTACAATTGTACATGTATACCACCCTTGGGAAATTGATACCTTTCGAAAGGCACGTGTCATGGTTTAAGTTGCTATGCATGGCCTACAATCCATAGAAGCATTGTTTAGGGCCTAATTCCCTTGTTTTTTACCTTGAATGTTGACATGGTAAAAATACAATGCATTATCATCTCAAATAATTGTTTATGAGGGAGAATAGACGTGTTTATGGTTTTCAAAACCTTAGAATTGTACATGTATACCACCCTCGGGAAATTGATACCTTACAAAAGGCATTTGTTATGGTTTAAGGTGATATGCATGGCCTACAAGCCATATAAGCATCGTTTAGGGCCTAAGACCCTTGTTTTTTACCTTGAATGTTGTCATGGTAAAAATACAAATCATTAGCATCTCAAATAATTGCTTAAATCTAGAATTTAGAACCCAAGCCCCTAACTTTAGCACCAAGGAATTTCTTACGTTAAGAGGCCCATACTTGGTGAACCAAACATTAGGCGCTTGATTTTAGGTTGTTGTTACTCAAAGGAGTGGTCGTGAAACTAATGGTGTTTCGACTCAACTCTTTAAACCATGCAAGAGGAAAATGAAATGCAATAATTTCAACTTCGATGAAAACTAGCTATGGGTAATGTCAGATCCCTTTGCAAGGGATAATCAAGTAGTCTTGAGCTAGTAACAAACCTCAAAAAGGTCAAAATAGTTATTTCAAAATGGGCCTTTGATAAAATATGCAAAGAATATCAAGCTTTCGTTTCACCAGAGAAGGAAATAGTTGAGATCTATGCCCAAGACATTGTCTCAAGTTTTGAGGAGTATGATAAGAGTATATTGAAGACTCTTGAAAATACTAAGAGGAAACTAGGGTTGAAATGGTTGAAAACTAGGGATTTCAATAAGGGAGGATTTATTATTTTCTCCATAATATTGAAGATGCTGGATTGGAAAATGTGGAGCCTTTAAATCTCTCCCTAAACTGGAGAAATTTGAGGAACAGGGAGGAGAAAATGGCTAAGAGGCTCAATATATTTCTGGTGTCTAAGATAATCATGGTTGATCCTAAAATAATTAGGTCTTGGGTAGAGGTTAGAGGAGACTCTGATCTTCTACCAATTCTCCTTCAAATAGAAAAGGAATGGGGAAATAATTTTATCCCTTTTAAATTTAATTTCCAACTGTTAAAATATGAGTTTACAATTCTTGTAACTTTTGAATGAGTAAGATTTGATCCCTTTTAAGGGATCATAAAGTAGTCTTGATCTAGTAGCAAACCTCAAAAAGGTCAAAATAGTTATTTCAAAATTGGCCTTTGGTAAAATATGAAAATAAGATCAAGATTTCATTTCACCAGAGAAGGAAATAGTTGAGATATATTCCCAAGACATTGTCTCAAGTTTTGAGGAGTATGATAAGAGTTTATTGAAGACTCTCGAAAATACTAAGAGGAAACTAGTGTTTAAAGGGTTGAAAACTATTGGATTTCAATAAGGGAGGATTACTTATTTTCTATTTTTTTTTTGAAGATGCTATATTGGCAGATGTGGAGTCTTTAAATCTCCCTCCCACCTGGAAAAATTTGAGGACCAAGGAGGAGAAAATGGATAAGAGGCTCAATATATTTCTGGTGACTAAGCTAATCATGGTCAAAATAGTCAAAAATGTCAAAAAGTTCAAAATAGTTATTTCAAAATGGGACTTTGACAAAAGATGCAAAGAAGATCAAGCTTTCATTTCACCAGAGAATGATAATTTCATCTCCTTCACAATTAGGTTCTAATCTCCGTCGTTTGATTGTCGAAATATTTTTGTGAGTCATATTTGAGTCTTGAAACCCTCCCATACCATCAATGCATGCATCCACTATAACCATGTCAAATTTCAGTGCATAAAATCACAAACTGAAAAAATTTCAACGTTGGCCCCATTCACAGGTCACTCGATGTGCAATCAAATTAGAGAATAATTTCCACTAGCCAATCACAACCTTGTAATGGGGCCATTATCATGACTATATATAGGCCAAATATTTCATTAATTATAGGGGCTATAATTTAACATTCAAACATAGATTTTAGTGGGAAAAGTGAAATACTTACATTAACTCCAAGTAAGGTAAGAAAATATCACATTAAATATACACGTTGGTAGATGGATTTTTTTAAGCCAATGTGGGATCCTAATCCTCTCTTTGGGAGTTGGGTCATCCCATCAAACCCTAAACCAAAATATTTGTGTGAGTCATATTTGAGCCTCAAAACCCTCCCATACTGTCAATGCATTCATCCACTATAACCATGTCAAATTTCAGCACATATGAGCACAAACTGAAAAAAAATTCAATGTTGGCCCCATTCACAGGTCACTCAGTGCGCGATCAAATTAGAGAATAATTTCCACTAGCTAATCATAACTTTGTAATGGTTCCATTATCATGACTACATATAGGCCAACGATTTCATTAATTATAGGGGCTATAATTTAACATGCAAACATATATTTTAATGGGAAACGTGACATACTTGCATTAACTCCAAGTAAGGTAAGAAAACATCACATTAAATATACACGTTGGTAGATGGATTTTTTTTAGCCAATGTGGGCTCCTAATCCTCTCTTTGGGAGCTGGGTCATCCCATCAAACCCTAAACCAAAATATTTGTGTGAGTCTTATTTGAGTCTCGAAACCCTCCCATGTTGTCAATGCATGCCTCTAATATAACCATGTCAAATTTCAGTGCATACAAGCACAAACTAAAAAAATTCAACGTTGGCCCCATTCACAGGTCACTCGGCGCGCGATCAAATTAGAGAATAATTTCTACTAGGTAATCACAAATTTGTAATGGTTCCATTATCATGACTACATATAGGCCAAATATTTAATTAATTATAGGGGCTATGATTTAACATTCAAACATAGATTTTAGTCGGAAAATTGACATACTTTCATTAACTCCAAGTAAGGTAAGAAAATATCACATTAAATATACATGTTGTTAGATGGAGTTTGTTTAACCAATGTGAGCTCCTAATCCTCTCTAGGAGTTGGGTCATCCCATCAAACCCTAAACAAAAATATCTTCATTAATGAATTCTGGTGTTTGATAACAATTCATGCGCGTGTGCATGAATTCATAATTATTGTCTCATTTTGTTTCAAGATTTATCTCTATTCCTTTAAGGTTTGTAAGTGATTACATCAAATCTAGTTTGGATGTTACTCCACCACCCTTTTATGGGGCTCTTTAACATCACCATTGGAATTTTGTACACCTCTTCAACATAAATAGAAAAAAAATTGAATATCCATAAATCTTAAACATGCCATGAAAAACAAATCCCATAACTTCTACCACCATATTCAATATTATTCATTTTCTTGATAACATTGCCCCTTTTACTTATTGCTTCTTCATTGAGGGGATATTCCATGTGTCCTCTTCTTTGGTAACATGGAAAAAATCCCTCCATGTTTGGATTCAAAGATTTCCTATTGTTCTATTTGGTTTGATAGACTTTCCTTTTCTCGCTTTCACTTCAATTAGGTAGTGATAAACCAAACCTATTACTTGTTCCATGTTCACTCTAATAAGGAAAATTGAATCATATCTTTAAAAATCTTTGTTGATGACCTATTCTCCACAGTGACACAAAAACAAAAGAAAGATAAATAATCATGTTAGTTAATATAGATTCATGCATACTCAAGTAAATAGATATAATAGTTAGCATGGATGCATGCCTACTCAAACCTATATTAGTTATCGTTGATGCATGCCTACTCAAACCTATAATAGCTTCTACGTTTAATGTTGCTTGATTTACTTATCAATCACTTCATTAATTATTCTAACCACCACATTCAATGATTGTTTTGATCATTAAATCACCATACAAACCAAAACTTGCTTTTGTGTGAATTATAATGATACACTAGCATGATACTAACATCATAGGTTGTATTAGCACTCACACTAGCCTCATCCTAGTGTATATTGATGTATGTTACAATATGCCTTCGCTCATTATTCACAATGAACATAGTAACCTATGTTCTCTTATCATTTCCTTACTATCATTGGGCGTGCTTCATTCCTTCACTCACATCGAACCAACATTGTCTCCCTTAGCCTATTACCTTCCCTATTTCAGAACTGATTGTTGTTTCCTATTGCCTCTTTCCTT
This sequence comes from Picea engelmannii, assembly GCA_009831015.1. Taxonomy (NCBI): domain Eukaryota; kingdom Viridiplantae; phylum Streptophyta; class Pinopsida; order Pinales; family Pinaceae; genus Picea; species Picea engelmannii. Next base: position 900,513 of record ML777684.1, on the reverse strand, counting down.
CCTTAGTGATTAGGTCATTGTTTCTGGAAATTTCTGAGAAAGATGCTATAGGAACAACGAACATGTTCATTGAAACCTCATCGCAATACGATGATAATGATGATGACAAATACGATGATGGATAATTTCATCTCCTTCACATATATGTTGTATTTTTTTCATTTGATTATCGAATTATTTGTGTGAGTCAGATTTGAGGCTCGAAATCCTCCCATACCATCAACACGTGCATATACTATAACCATGTCAAATTTCAATGCATACAAGCACAAACTGAAAAAATTTCAACGTTGACCCCATTCACAAGTAACTATGTGCGGGTTTAAATTAAAGAATAATTTTCACTAATTAATAATTAATGGACAACCTTGAAAATTGTTATATGAATCAAAGTTAAAATTGGAGATGACGGTATAAACCTGAATGAGCTTCTCGTTGTTTCTGGAAAGTTTCGAAAAAGATGTTATAGGAACAACGGACATGTTCATTGAAACCTTGTCGCAATACGATAATAATGATGATGACAAATATGATGATGGATAATTTCACGTCCTTCACATTTATATTGTAATTTTTTCATTTGATTATTGAATTATTTGTGTGAGTAGTATTTGAGCCTCAAAACCTTCCCATACATGCATCTACTATAACCATGTCAAATTCCAGTGCATACAAGCACAAACTGAAAAAAATTTCAATGTTGGCCCAATTCACAAGTAACTTTGTGTGGGGTCAAATTAAAGAATAATTTTCACTAACTAATAATTAATGGACAACCTTGAAAATTGTTAAATGAACCAAAGTTAAAATTGGAGATGATGGTATAAACTTGACGAGCTTCTCTTGGTTTTAGACCTTGTGCATGGTATATGAGCTCTTAAAGCATCCTTTAGACTCTTGAATACTATTTTTTTTATCCATATACCATGTACAAAACCTTAAGAGTCATTTATAGTTCATAAAAACTTGTAAAATTGTCAATATGACACATAGGCCAAAGATTTCATTTATAGGTCTATGTGGTGGTTTTAAACCCTATGCATGGTTTGGGAGTCCTAAAAGCGTATTGTATTCCTTACGACATTTATAGTTCCTCCTCATACCATGTCCATGACTTGGAGAAGCATAATTTGAAAAAATTCAATGTTGGCCTTGTTCACTGGTTGTTGTTTCTGGAAAGTTCCGACGAAGATGCTATAGGAACGATGGACATGTTCATTGAAACCTCATTGTAATACAATGATAATGATGATGACAAATATGATGATGGATAATTTCATCTCCTTCACATTTATGTTGTAATTTTATTGTTTGATTTTCAAATTCTTTGTGTGAGTCGTATTTGAGTCTTGAAACCCTCCCATACCATCAACGCATGCATCTAATATAACCATGTCAAATTTCAGTGCATACAAGCACAAACTAAAAATATTTCAATGTTGGCCCCATTCACAGGTCACTCTGTTTGGGGTCAAATTAAAGCATAATTCCCACTAATTGGTAAATGGACAACCTTGAAAATTGTTAGATGAACAAAAGTTAAAATTGGATATGATGGTATCCTAGGGTTGGCACCATCCCTAAATCATACAATTAAATCATTAATTGTATATTGTAAATATGTACATGTGTTTTTATTGAAGATGTATATTTTTGTTATTCACTATTTTCATATGTTAAATGTATTGATAATTTTCATGTCTTTTTATTTTATCTATTTACTTGGATTCTCAAACAACTATGAACCAAAAATACAAAAGTTTCCAAGCTTTGAAGGTTTCCCACCCTCTACACTCTCTTATATCCTTTTATACCCATTTAGGGTCTTTTCACTTTCTCTTCACGATGCACTCTCTCATTCATTCTCCCATCCAAAGGTTACTGGTTCCCAAACCAAAACTACACTCCTTGCATCAATAACTTGGAGCACCAACAAAAATGTACTTCCATGCATAGTGAGCATCCCATAACATGAATTACTTCTAGAATGAATTCTAAAGGGGAAATGAGAAGGTTTAAGCTAGGTATGACATTTATTTAAGTTAGGTTTAATATGAGTAATATTTGAGTCTTGAAACCCTCTCATACCTTCAAGGCATGCATCTAGTGAAACCATATCAAATTTCAATGACTACAGGAAAATTTTGAGAAAATTTCAACGTTGGCCCCATTAACTGGTCACTTTGCAGGGTTGACGAGAATCAACACTTATTCTAGTAATCAACACTGGTCATGTGCCTATATCTAATTGGTATTCTCTTTGGCCACCTTTTCCTTCTCAGTTTTCACACGACCATGTCTTCTTTGACCCCTTTTCATGATCTAACCTCGATAAATATTTATGGACTATATCACAAGTTTTTTAAAACACATTAATACTCGATAGCAAAGTACTCAAAAAATTGCACAAGCTTCGTCAGTTATTTGATCTTATCTTTGATTTTTGCTCTCATCTAATCTATTGACCATATTCCACTTATTGGCCACCCAATTACATACCATTCACTTATGTGGGTATAATATGAGTAATATTTGAGTCTTGAAACCGTCCCATACAATCAAGGCATGCACCTAGTGAAACCATGTTAAATTTCAATGACTACAGGAAAAGTTTGAGAAAATTTCAACGTTGGCCCCATTAAATGGTCACTTTACAGGGTCGATGAGAATCAACAGTTATTCTAGTAATCAACATTGGTCATGTGCATATATCTAATTGGTCTTTTCTTTGGTCACCTTTTCCTTCTCAGTTCTCACACGACCATGTCTTCTTTGACCCCATTTCACGACCTAACCTAGACAAATATTTATGGAATATATCACAAGTTTGTCAAAACATATTAATACTCAATAGACAATTAATCGAAAATTTTCACTAGATTCTTCAGTTATTGGATCTTATCTTTGATTTTTTCTCTCATCTAAGCTATTGACCATATTCCACTTATTGGCCACCCAGTTATAGATGATTCTCTTATGTGGGTATAATATGAGTAATCTTTGAGTCTTGAAACCCTCCCATACCATCAAGACATTAATCTAGTGAAACCATGTCAAATTTCAATGACTACAGGAAAATTTTGAGAAAGTTTCAACGTTGGCCCCATTAACTGGCCACTTTGTGGGGTTGACGAGAATCAACACTTATTCTAGTAATCAACACTGGTCATGTGCCTATATCTAATTGGTCTTCTCTTTGGTCACCTTTTCCTTCTCATTTCTCACCCAACCATGTCTTATTTGACCCCCTTTCATGACCTAACCTAGATAAATATTTATGGAATATATCACAAGTTTGTCAAAACACATTAATACTCGATAGACAAATACTTGAAAAATTGCACAAGCTTCGTCAATTATTTGATCTTATCTTTGATTTTTTCTCTCATCTAAGCTATTGACCATATTCCACTTATTGGCCACCCAGCTACAGACCATTCACTTATGTGGGTATACTATGAGTAATCTTTGAGTCTTGAAAACCTCCCATACCGTCAAGGCATGCATCTAGTGCAACCATGTCAAATTTCAATGACTACAGGAAACGTTTGAGAAAGTTTCATGTTGTCCCCATTAACTTGTCACTTTTTTCGGGTCGGTGATAATCAACACTTATTCTAGTAATCAACATTGGTCATGTGCCTATATCTAATTGGTATTCTCTTTGGTCACCTTTTCCTTCTCATTTCTCACACGACCATGTATTCTTTGACCCCTTTTCATGACGTAACCTCGATAAATATTTATGGACTATATCACAAGTTTGTCAAAACACATTAATACTTGATAAACAAGTACTCAAAAAATTGCACAAGCTTCATCGGTTATTTGATCTTATCTTTGATTTTTGCTCTCATTTAAGCTATTGACCATATTCCACTTATTGGCCACCCAGTTACAGACCATTCTCTTATGTGGGTATAATATGAGTAATATTTGAGTCTTGAAACCCTCCCATACTATCAAGGCATCCATCTAGTGCAACCATGTCAAATTTAAATGACCACAAGAAAATTTTGATAAAATTTCAATGTTGGCCCCATTAACTGGTCACTTTGCGGGGTTGACAAGAATCAACACTTATTCTAGTAATCAACATTGGTGATGTGACTATATCTAATTGGTATTCTCTTTGGTCACCTTTTCCTTCTCAGTTCTCACATGACCATGTCTTCTTTGACCCCTTTTCATGACCTAACCTCGATAAATATATATAGACTACATCACAAGTTTGTCAAAACACATTAATACTCGATAGACAAGTACTTAAAAAATTGCACAAGATTCATCGTTTATTTGATCTTATCTTTGATTTTTGCTCTCATCTAATCTGTTGAACATGTTCCACTTATTGGCCACCCAATTATAGACCATTCTCTTATGTGGGTATAATATGAGTAATATTTGAGTCTTGAAACCCTCCCATACTGTCAAGGCATGCATCTAGTGCAACCATGTCAAATTTCAATGACTACAGGAAACGTTTGAGAAAATTTCAAAGTTGGCCCCATTAACTGGTCACTTTGCGGGGTCGACAAGAATCAACACGTATTCTAGTAACCAACACTGGTCATCTGCATATATCTAATTGGTATTCTCTTTGGTCACCTTTTCCTTCTCAGTTCTCACACAACCATGTCTTGTTTGATCCCTTTTCATGACCTAACCTCGATAATTATTTATGGACTATATCACAAGTTTGTAAAAACACATTAATACTCTATAGACAAGTACTCAAAAAATTGCACAAGCTTCGTCAATTATTTGATCTGATCTTTTATTTTTTCTCTCATCTAAGATATTGACCATATTTCACTTATTGGCCAACAAGTTACAGACCATTCTCTTATGTGGGTATAATATGAGTAATATTTGAGTCTTTAAACCCTCCCATACCATCAAGGCATGCATCTAGTGAAACAATGTCAAATTTCAATGACTACAGGAAAATTTTGAGAAAATTTCAACATTGGACCCATTAACTGGTCACTTTTCAAGGTCAACGAGAATCAACACTTATTATAGTAATCAACACCAGTCATGTGCCTATATCTAATTGGTCTTCTCTTTGGTGACCTTTTCCTTCTCAGTTCTCACACGACCATGTCTTATTTGACCCCTTTTCATGACCTAACCTTTATAAATATTTATGGACTATATCACAAGTTTGTCAAAACACATTAATACTCAATAGACAAGTATTCAAAAAATTGCACAAGCTTCGTCGGTTATTTGATCTTATCTTTGATTTTTTATCTCATCTAAGATATTGACCATATTCCACTTATTGGCCACCCAGTTAAATACCATTCTCTTATGTGGGTACAATATGATTAATATTTGAGTCTTGAAAACCTCCCATACTGTCAAGGCATGCATCTAGTGCAACCATGTAAAATTTCAATGACTACAGGAAAAGTTTGAGAAAATTTAAACATTGGCCCCATTAACTGGTCACTTTGCGGGGTCGACGAGAATCAAAACTTATTCTAGTAATCAACATTGGTCATGTGCTTATATCTAATTGGTCTTCTCTTTGGTCACCTTTTTCCTTCTTAGTTATTACACAACCATGTCTTGTTTGACCCCTTTTCATGACCTAACCTTGATAAATATTTATGGACTATATCACAAGTTTGTCAAAACACATTAATACTCAATAGACAAGTACTTGAACAATTGCACAAGCTTCATCGGTTATTTGATCTTATCTTTGATTTTTGATCTCATCTAAGCTATTGACCATATTCCACTTATTGGCCACCTAGTTACAGAACATTCACTTATGTGGGTATAATATGAGAAATATTTGAGTCTTGAAACCCTCCCATACTGTCAAGGCATGCATCTAGTGAAACCATGTCAAATTTCAGTGACTACAGGAAAAGTTTGAGAAAAATTCAACGTTGGCCCCATTAACTGGTCACTTTGTGGGGTCGACGAGAATCAACACTTATTCTAGTAATAAACATTGGTCATGTGCCTATATCTAATTGGTGTTCTCTTTGGTCACTTTTTCCTTCTCATTTCTCACACGACCTGTAGGAATCAACCAAGTTTTGGGGAAACTTCAGTCAACTTTGACCCACTTTTGGACTTTGACATGTTGGTCGAAGAAGGAGGGCCCAGGCAGAGCTGAGATCGAGGATATCATTGATTTTGTGGGATATGTAGACCCAATAAAGGGTCCTCTAGGGTTTTTTTAACGAGTTTATTGGATGTCGACCCATGGGGTCTTCCCATGTTTAGGCCTTATTGTAAGGGTTTGTAAAATATAAATAAAGAAGAATGTATTGTAGAAGTAGCTAGCTAGATAGCGAAGTGAATGTAGTTTTGCGTGAACATAGTTTCTTTGTGAAAAGGAATATCTATGTGTTAAGGATTTGTTCTTGATAGAGAGTTAGCTCTGTGCCTTAACCTAGTTTTGGAAGGAGGATCTAGTGCTCAATGCACAAATCTCCTGTCTGGTGTGAAGATCGACTATATGGCTTAGTGCACAAGAGTGAATGAATGTAGGATTCGAGCGAATAATAAAGAGGCGAAGAGGTTGGTGGACATAGCCCCACACTGGGGTGAGCTACATATATTTGGTGTCTTATGGTGAGCCATGTATGTTATTTATGTCATAAATATGCTTAGTGTTTTGATTATGTTGTGTAATAGATAAATTTGTTGTTGCTTAAGTGCTTTACTTGTATTGAGGGTAAATGAATGCTAGATCTAACCTATAATGCTAAGTGTTAAGTGCTCAAGGTATATAATCATTCATTATTACTGCACCTATCTACCTTTTGTTATACTCTGTGATGTTAAGAAACTAATGCATGTCACCTTCTAAGCGTTAACATAATACTCTATGAAGTGTTTTATCATAGATCTGTGTCCCAACCTGGTTACAGACACATGTGTCCTATAACCCCCCTTGATTCTACCTCGGGTGAGACTTCACCTGCTTTGAAGGTGTTTCCAAAAGGGTCGGTAGTCGGGGTTTTGTTGGTGCGTTGTTAAGCATTGAACCCTGGATCTGCCCCTGTGCCAACAAATGGTTGCATAGTCGGGACCTGAAACTGTGATTGTTGGGAACTGAAGTAAATGAAAAGAGAAGCTCTTGCATAGATATGATGTTGAAGTGCGCATTAATCTACTTGAATTGTGAATATTTATGCCAAGAGAGTAAGCTGATCTAAAGAAAAGAGGTAAGATCCTAAAAGAAGCAAGCTTTGTGCTTTGGTAAGAGAAGGAAAAGTGATTTTTTTTTTTTGAAAGTATGAATTTAATTATGTTTAATAGATTATGTCCTAGTCTAAAAGCTAGGGCGTAGTTGAAATAAATATTTGATTTGAGTAAATTTAATGAAAATGAAGAAAGATATGTTATTCCTGTGCATAGAAAGAGTTTTTGGACTAATAAGTGGATGCAGGAACCTAGATTTTTTTTTTGCAGATTGCAGGTTCAACACTACGATCCGAGGGGAAGTGCGTAGTACCAAAAAGGTTGGGGAACATTTAAGAGAAAAAGAGGATTGAAATTGTGTTATAATTGTAGAAGACTAGGACATCTTGCTAAGGAATGTCCTAAGGTATGCCTTATTTGTATTTGTTTTAAGGTTATTGGTCATGAGGCTGAGGATTGTCCAAGGATTATTTCTAAAGTTGAAGGGAGACAAGAAAACTATGAAGAAAGTCAAGAGACCAAGGGCATGTTAGAAATTCATAAAGAGAAAAGGTCGGAGGAAGTTTAGACTACGTTATTACAGTTGAAAGAAATGATGGATGTTCATAGAGATGCTAGTTTACCAGAAATCCTAAAAGCAAAACAGTGCATAAGTGCAAGAATAGAAGACTTCGACATAGACAATGTCTTGGATGAAGAAACACAAGTGAATATTATGACAGAAGAAACTTGGGAAATTTTGGGAAATCCTACTGTGGTACCTTTGTTGGGAAGGATAGGCTTGTTTAAGGGAAAGATGATAACCTTATGTGGAAGAGTTACTACTGTACCGATTATTGTTCATGGAACATCGACTAAAGAAGAATTTGAAGTCAATAGGTTTGTTGGGGACAATGCCCCTTTCACACTATTGTTAGGTAAGACTTGGATTGAGAAGGATCAGATCAGAAGGAAAGAAAAGGAAGAAGCTACAGAAAATAAAAAGAAAGAAATAAGGGATTTCATAGCTAGAAAAATAGACCGAGTAATAGAAGAACGAGAAGATAAGTTGAAGCAACAGAACAAAGAAACAATGCATGAGGGACAGAAAGCAAGAGAATTAGCTATCAAGGATGAAAGAATGAAAGAAGTCTTGAAGAACCTATATATTCAAGAAAGAAGTATCCCACTCAGGAAGTGTTAAGAAAAGAGATATTAACCTCAAAATCCTTGAGGGCACCTCAATAGTGCGAAGCCACTGCACTAGGGGAAGATAAGAATAAGAATGGAAAGAGGATTCCAGAAATAGTTAGAGAGACTCAGATCATAGGGAAGAAGGTAAGGAAGCTCAATAAAAATAAGCCTAAGTTGGAAAATCTACAAGAAGTTACAAAAATTAGTTGGAAAACTTCGCAGACTGGAACCTCGCAGGAGGCATGTTCACATGATTTGAACCTCGCTAGAACAGTAGGTCCGCGGAGAATGGGAATTCACCTTGGCGAAGTTAGATGATCATTGGAGGTGCCCCGACCATTAGAATGATGCTTCAGAACGGTTAGAAAACAAATTTATGGGTTGATGGACCGCTTTTTGACGTTGAGAGCACGCCATAATGAACAGATTTACATTGATGGAAGCACTTCATGTCTATTGGAAGATCTGTCACGATGCACTGCTTATTTAACTCGTTGGTCGTTACGTTGGGACCACTTTTTGCTACCCGTGATTGACTAAGCTAAGAAGAGAATTGTCCAAGTGTCGAGCTATGTTATTTGGAGCTAGACCTTGCCTGTCCGTTTGTCTACCCCGCCTGTCCGTTTGTCTACCCTGCTTATCGTTAAAAACTAGAATGTCGGATGAACCTAGTGAATTAGAGAAGTTTGTCGAGGAATTTCTTAAGAATATAATGGCCGACAGACTGATGTACGAAGGTATCCAAGCGTCGTCGACTAGGGGACTGCATACTTCTCCTTCGACCAGACGTTGCTCTGACCATTTCAACCCCGTAAATGAACAACAAAGTAAGCACCGCGATGATCTGGCTAACACGAATAAGATCTCATCGATCCTACCTGAATACATTCCACATTTGGCTAGAGATCTTAACCGCGATAGTATCCCTCGATATTTTGAGTACTTAGTGTTCACTGCGTACATTCCAAAGGGAATTTGCATAGTTGGGAGTCAGTTAGGACAGATCCCGTTGTTGAAGAACAACGACTTCAACTTAGGAGACCAGAAGAACTACACCATGTTGGCGCCCCACCGCTATCTCACGAAGACGAATGGAAAGAAACCTTGCCTCGTCTCACAACTATGGATTAAGGGGTTGGTGCAGTCCATCGTGTTGAATGTGATGAAGATCCTACATTTTGGCTGCCACCAGGGGGTTAACGCTTGCATTAAAATCCTTTTGTCGTGTTATCATGGAGGATACTTATGGTTTGATAGGAGGATTACTGTGGATCCGGCGTTGATCCATTAGATCATAGGCTTAAGCGTGAAGGGTCCCAACCCTCAATATTTTTATCCAAGGAAGGCCTCAAACCAATCTTTAGCACAGTGCATCAAAGAAGCTTACAAAGAGGGAGATAAAGGAAAGTGAGGTTACAAGGTAGCCTCTATATAGGATGGCACAGTGTGCCTCACTTTCCAACTCCTAGCTGGAAATATCATAAGGAAGAACCGCCCCACACAGTTCACCAGGTTCGTGGTGGACCTCGCAAGAAAGTGTGTGGAGGGAATGCAGATGAACTGAGCGAACTACCTCGTAAATGAGCTAGAGAAGGATTTTCACGAAGCCCAAGACTTGGGATATGAATTCCATTACAGTTGGCTAATCATTTTGATCGCATTTGTCGCTTGGAAAATGCTCGAAGGAGCCACATTCCTAGAGATCAAACCTATGGAGTCATTGGTCGCTTGGTTTTCAACCCTGTGGTATACCAACGACATGACGAAGTAGTGGTAGTCCAATGCAGTGTTTCATGCATATTATGAACAACTGAAGTCACCATCAAATCGTTCCCATGTATGACATCATGCACCTTGCACCAGTACTGACCCATAGCAAAGTTCCACGTTGATCCTCATTTCATCTACATCATTGCACGCAAAGATGAGCACCAAGAAGAATTGCAGTCGTACTACAAGCTGACAGGTGAAGATATGGAGCAGATTACAAAGGAATGGCCAGAGGAGTTTCTTGTACCTGTCGCTGATGAAGAATTGTTCGAAACTGACACCATAGGAAGCCCCATAGTCACATCAGTTGAGCATGTCAGACAGTCTAGTGGGACGATGAAGAAGAAAAATTAGGATGAAGTCCAGGATATAGAGAGCGATGAGGAGGACAACACTTCTGAAGATAGCGAGTCTGGCTCACTAGGAGGAGGAGAAGACGAAGCAGAAGGACAGAGAGGAGGATATGAAGGAGAAGAAGAGAAAGGAGGAGGTGAAGCTACCACCCATCCACCTGATGATTCCCATGTTGGGACAGTGACACCGCAGAAGAGGAAGGTTTCTCTGAAGAAACCCTCATCAAGGAAGAAGACACATGCTAATAAGCCCAAGTTGGAAGCCACCCTCATGGATGATGAAATCAGTCTAGTCCACGGAGCTATGGAGGATGCCTTTGAAGACATATTGCAGAGGTATGGAAAGAAGAAAGAGGAGTTATACGGAAGAATCGAGAAGGAATTGAAGGAAGTACAACAATATGTTCATTTGGTCTGCACAGTACCTATTGCGTCATCTGCACCTTCCTCATCGCATACTACAGAATTGGGAGATGAACCAGCCAAATTGAGAAGACTTGTGGATGCAACAGAAGATCAATTCCATAGAGATCAATAAGAAAAGGAAAATGCTACAAAAGCCTTGAAAAAGGGAAAAAGACGAAGTCTTAGTACAATTACGAGCAGTGCAGGACAATGTAGTTGCCCATGAAAGTGAAAAAGGAGAGCCTCAGGCAAATTTTCAGGAGGAAAAATCCCAGCTATAGAGGGAAAAGGAGTAGTTGCTTGAAGAGAGGGCCATGGTAAAAGAAGTGGTAAGTAAAGCATGTCTCTTTGTGCCAGGCTTGGCACAGGAAGAGCAAGATTTGGTTGAAGCTCAAATAGTGAAGCTCGCTGAGACCCTCCAGCAGCTTCAGTATAGGATAATAGAATTGGAGGCCCAAACAGTACCAGGCACCCCATAGGAGGTGCATGAGCAGAGGGAGGAGACCGCTAAGAAAATCATTGCAAGCATAATATCCCTCACCTCAGAATGTAAACAGTTAAGTGATAAGAGCGCCCAAACATACAAATGCCTCGTCGAGGATCCAGAGTTAAGGAATCTAGAAGCGCAGTTACAGGAGGCGCAACAACATGCATTCTCGTTGCAGGAATAGATGAAGCTTATCACAGTAGTAGAAAGAATGAAGAGATCCTAGGAGCAATGCGCAGTACAACAACAAATCACTTCCCTCCAAGGTAAGGTAATGGAAGTCACGCAGAAGATACAACCTGTGTAAGATGAATCTTGCAAGGTGTTTGAAGAGATTGATGGACAGGGCTCACAACTAGATCAAGTGGTTGTGGCAGTAGAAAAATGCCTGGAAGGGCTTGTTACAGAGAAAATGATCCAGGAGGCTCAGGAGAAGCAACAATGCGAGGCAACTCGAGTTAAGATTGAGGCTTTCGAAGCAACATTGTCTGGACCTGAGTGACTTGGGATGAATCACAGGTGAGTGTTGGGGGCTTGTTGGCCCTCGACCAAGTTTTGGGGAAACTTCGGTCATCTTTGACCCACTTTTGGAATTCGACATGTTGGTCGAAGAAGGAGCACCCAGGCAGAGCTGAGATGGCGGATCTCACCGATTTAATGGGCTATGTGGACCCAGTAAAGGGTCCTCTAGGGTTTTTGTAACGGGTTTATGGGATGTCAGCCCATGGGTTCTTCCCATGTTTAGGCCTTATTGTAAGGGTTTGTAAAATAAAATAAAGAAGAATGTGTTGTAGAAGTAGCTAGCTAGCTAGCAAAGTGAATGTAGTTCTGCATGAACAAAGTTTCTTTGTGCAAAGGAATATCTGTGTGTTAAGGCTTTGTGCTCGATAGAGAGTTAGCTCTGTGCCTTGACCTAGTTTTGGAAGGAGGATCTGGTGCTCAGTGCGCAAATCTCCTGTCTAGTGTGAAGATTGACTCTATGGATTAGTGCACAGGAGTGAATGAATGTAAGATTCAAGCAAATAATAAAGAGGCGAAGCGGTTGGTGGACGTAGCTACACACTGGGGTGAACCACATATATCTAGTGTCTTATGGTTTTCTTTGTGCTATGTTATTTTTGTCATAAATCTTCTTAGTCCTTTGATTATGTTGTGTAATAGATAAATCCGATGTTTCTTAAGTACTTTAGTTGTATTGAGGGTAAATGAATGTTATATCTAACCTATAATGCTAAGTGTTAAGTGCTCAGGGTATATAATCATTCATTATTACTGCACCGATCTACCTTTGGTTATGCTCTGCGATATTAAGAAACTAATGCATGTTACCTTCTAAGAATTATACTCTACAAAGTGTTTTATCACGGATCTATGTCCCATCTTGGTTACATACACCTGCATCATGTAACCCCCCTTGCTTATACCTTGGGTGAGACTTCGCCTGCTTCGCAGGTGTTTCCGAAAGGACCAATAGTCGGGGTTTTGTTGCTGCATTGTTAAGCATTGAACCCTGGGTCTGCCCCTGTGCCAACACGACCATGTCTTCTTTGACCCCTTTTCATAACCTAACCTCAATAAATATTTATGGACTATATCACAAGTTTTTCAAAACACATTAATACTCAATAGACAAGTACTTGAAAAATTGCACAAGATTCATCGGTTATTTGATCTTATCTTTAATTTTTGCTCTCATCTAAGTTATTGACCATATTCCAGTTATTGGCCACCTAGTTAAAAACCATTCGCTTATGTGGGTATAATATGAGTAATCTTTGAGTCTTGAAACCATACCATACCATCAAGGCATGCATCTAGTGGAAAATTCCAATGTTGGCCCCATTAATTGGTCACTTTGCAGGTTTGACGAGAATCAACACTTATTCTAGTAATCAACACTGGTCATGTGCCTATAACTAATTGGTCTTCTCTTTTGTCACCTTTTCCTTCTCAGTTCTCACACAACCATGTCTTCTTTGACCCCTTTTCATGACCTAACCTTGATAAATATTTATGGACTATATCACAAGTTTATCAAAACACATTAATACTCGATAGACAAGTACTCGAAAAATTGCACAAGCTTCATCGGTTATTTGATCTTATCTTTGATTTTTTCTCTCATCTAATTTATTGACCATATTCCACTTATTGGCCACCTAGTTGCAGACCATTCTCTTATGTGGGTATAATATGAGTAATCTTTGAGTCTTGAAACCCTCCCATATCGTCAAGGCATGCATCTAGTGAAACCATGGAAAATTTCAATAACTACAGGAAAATTTTGAGAAAATTTCAAAGTTTCCCCATTAATTGGTCACTTTGTGGGGTCAATGAGAATCAACACTTATTATAGTAATAAACATTGGTCATGTGCCTATATCTAATTCGTTTTCTCTTTGGTTACCTTTTCCTTCTCAATTCTCACACGCCCATGTCTTCTTTGACCCCTTTTCATGACCTAACCTCCATTACGAAAATATCTTCGTTAATGAATTCCAGTGTTTTATAACAATTCATTCATGTGTGCATGAATTCATAATTACCGTCTCATTTCGTTTCGAGATTTATCTCTATTTTTTCGTGCCTCTTTTGATCATTGTTCTTGTTTGTATTGTTAACACATATTTTTGATAGGAGGGTGTTTTTCCCTAAGGAAATAACCCCTTGGTAAAAAAAAATGCAGGAAAGGGGTGCTTGCGCAACCCACTTTATGTTTTTATCCTAAGTTTTGGGATGATTTGATGGTTTGGCGCATTGTGATAAGGGGTGTGCAGATCTAGGCTGTTGAGCACAGCGCACTCAAATCTATGACCAACATTCGATATCGGACCCCCCGAGCCTTTCTGCCTTTAACAGAGGGGGGGGTCCGAGCAAGAGGTTTTCTAGCATGGGATCCTCATAGATGTGTCAACTCCTCATCAACTCGGACCACCCCCCCCCTGCTTTACCACTTACCATCTCCCCCCCCTCTGAGAAAACCACCTTACCGCCTTTGCTTACCATCCTCGCTCCCTCTGACACTTGTCCTCCACTCACATCACCCACTCTCCTGTCCCCTTTCCACTGTCACATCTCTCCCTCTCACCTCTCGACATCTGTATCCCAGTCAACCTTCATGTCACATCCGCTGATATTATCATGTCCCCCCTTGACCAATCACACCTCTCTGCCTCCACATCCTCACCCCTACGCCTTTACACCTTAGCTCTCACATACTGGCACCCATACTTTCCCAGTCATTACTCTGCCAACTACATCATTCCATATGGTCGTCGATCACTCATTTTTCTGTGCTGGTTTGTGCCAACCATCTCTCCAGCTCCTCATCGTTAGTGTTCACGTCTGCCCACCATTGTTCCTTGGGAGAGCTGAGCAAAGTGACAGGTGTCGCGTTAACTCCGCCTGTCCTGATCCCGATGAAGACAGTTAATGAAAGCTGGTGATGTGGTTGAGATATCGTCTCCTCCCATAAATGGAAATCTTGAAGGGGATTGTCAAACTATCTGAGCTAGCGTCTGACAAAGAGTTGCATGCACTGACAGAGAAGGTTCAGGCGTAAGAGCTCACGTCTGACAGAGATATGCATGCTCAGTCTGTAGAAAGGAATCAGAATGTAAAGCCTTCAATGTAGTAGCTCGATCACTCCGGGGGTGGTTGTGTTTGTTCCTGAGTATAAAGATGAATTTTTGATATTTTATTAAGGTCAATGGTTGAGCTAGGCTCCCGTATTGTAAACTTTTGAGGAAGCTTCTGGTTCTCTGGTTATGTAATTGGCTTTGAGACTTATTGTTTAATGAAAGTCAGATTCCTTTTCATCTTATTTTCCTCTAACGCTGAAGTATCCATTATTGAAGGATTCACATGGATTGTTTTAACAGTATTGTGATGTATGTTTGATTATAGTCATGTTTTAACGTTCTTCAGTTCCTGAATCTTCGAATCCAAGAGGATCTTTTTTTTTTAGTTTTTCCTCCTTAGGCTGCTGGAAGACCTAATGTCCAAAGTAGACTTCTACACTCTCCTCACCAATTCTTCCTCCTACTCACCTTTACTTCAACTAACTGAATGAAGTTGATCTAGACCTCAATTACTTGTGCATGTTGGTATAGTTTTCTGAGTTAAAACAATATTATCTTGATTCTGCGCCCATTTGACCTCTTTAAATCATTCATTGTGACATATAACCTAATGGGTACTAGGATTATGTTCAACACAATCTGAAGGTGACTTATAGTGCTAACATTTTTGGCGTCATTGTCGGGGAACGAATTGAAGACTTTTCCCTGGGTTGAACGATAAATCTTATTGATTCTGAAGGTGCATCAGAACTCAATACCATTGAATATTGCGACTTGCACCTGGTGACTCCACTGGTTCAGTTGTGGCTTCGAAGGGAATACACACAAGGTTTAATCCACAACTGCCTTTGGCAACACCTGAAGCTGACCCAAAGAAAATTATTAGAAAGGGAAAGGCCCTACAAGAAGGAACTTCAGCTGCTATACCTGGTGATTCTGGTAATCTTCATAATCCTTCTTTGACAACTCCAATAGTTTTTTCACATTTTACTATTACACTGTCTGTTGGATCTTCTCGAAGTTTAAATTTTGGGAGTTTTCCTGTTGATTTCCCCTCTCCTAGTCTCAGTTTGGAAGGATTTGACACCCCTATTTCCCCAAACACCCAGTCATTTCCCTATTCTCCCAGAAACACACTCCCAGTCTCTCCTACCAGAAATCCATCCCCTCCTGGTTCTCCTCCAGATCACATTCCAATGGCAGGTACTAATCACCCTAGGAACATAATGGATGCCATAATGGTTGCTAGATATGCCCCTCTTGTTTTGACTTAGCCTCTAAATGCTCTCTCGGTTGGTGGCTACCTTAAGCCGTTACCTGTTGGCCCTTGACCAAGTTTTGGGAGATTCTTGGTCATGTTGACCTATTTTGGGACTTCGACAGACTATCGAAGGAGGAGCGGAAGATGAAGCGAAGATCACAGGATCTCGACCCCTTTTTGGGTGTTTAGGATTAAGTAATGGGATTTGGATGTCATCCCATGAGTTTACCCATGTTTAGGCCTATTTTGTAATATATAAATAGATTCTTAGGCAAGGCAGAATTAGTGGTGCATCTATGTGATGTGAATGTATGCTAAGTGCAAGTAGAGTCTGTAAGTGCTTTGTGCATGACTGTAAGAGACTTGCAGAGCTAAGTACAAATCCTTGTAATAGATTGTGGAAGGCTTAGTGTTGTAATGCAAGGAAGAAGGATCTAGCGAGTTGCGCGGGTCTTATGTCCTGTGTGGAGTAAGGGTTTTGAGGCTCTGTGCTTATAACCGATTGACTGAAGACAATAAAGAAGAAGAGTTGGTGGGCGTAGCCCTAGGGTGGGGGTGAACCACATAAATACCGTGTTATGTTGCTTTGTGCCTTGTCTTGATGTGTTCACATGTTATTTGCTAAGTACTTTGATATGTTTAGATAGATCTGCTTATGCTCTTTTCTTATGATATGCGAGAATGTTAGATCTGATCTATATGGCCATGATTAGTGCTTAATCTGTTTGATCTGATCTATTTACCTATGCTAAGTGCTTAAATACATTAGATTAGTGTGGATGTTGTGAAGCTTTGTTTTATCAACGAAGTGGGTATTGATTTCATATTGAGGATCTGATGGTGCTAAGTGCTTTATTAAGTAGTAAAATCACAAATTTGTGTCCCAACTAAGGTTGCAGACACCTGAGTATTGCAACCACCCCTACCTCTACCTCGGGTGAGACTTCATCTGCTTCGCAGGTGTTGCCGAAAGGGCCGGTAGTTAGGGCTTTGTTGGTGCATTGTTGTAGCGTTGAACCCTCGATCTGTGCCTGTGCCAACAAATGGTTCCATTGGCAGGACCTAAAACTTTGATTGCTAGGAATTGAGAAAGAAGAAGTTCTGTGCAAAGATTCATCCTGAAATTGTGAAAGCTCTGTGCGTATATATGTGCCCTAGTGCGCACTATCCTGCTCGATTTATAAATATCTGTGCTAAAGAAAGAAGCCCGATCTGAAGAAAAGAGGTTGGATATGAAGGAAAGAAGAAAGATTTGAAATATTTGTGCTCTAAGAAAGGAAAAAGTGAGAATTTCTAATTAAAAGAGGTAAGATCTGCAAGCTCTGTTCTTTGATAAAGGTAAGAATAGTGAAAAGTTTCAGATCTGGAAGCTTTGTGCTCTGTAGAAGTAAGATAAGTGGAAATGTTTGTTTCTAGAGTATGGATCTAGGTATGTTTGAAAGGTTCTGTCCTAGGTTGAAAACTAGGGCACTAATAAATGAAAGAAGGTTTGATATGAGTAGATCTGATAAGAATAGTGAAATATATGTTATACCTATGCATAGAAAGAATGTTTGAACTAACAAATGGATGTAGGATCCTAGAAAGAATTTGTTGCAGGTTAGCTGCCATGATCCTAGTGCGCAGTACTAGAAAGGTTGGGGATCATTTAAAAGAAAGAGAGAATTAACCCTCTATTATAGTTGCAGAATACTGGGACATCATGATAAGGAATGCCCTGGGAAAAGACCTAGTTGTCTTTGTTGTAAAGCTATGGACCATGAAGTGTTGAATTTCCCTAGAATGATTGCTAAGCTAGAAGAAATGAATCTAAATAAAGAAAACCCTAAGGTAGATCCAAAAATGGCAGAATCCCAATAAGAATCAGAGAAAGTATTGTTACAGATGAAAGAAACCCTGAATGACCACCGACATGTTATATTATCATAGATCTTCAAGGAAAAAGAATGCATTGAAGTAAGAATAGAAGACTTTGACATTGTCTATGTTTTGGATGAAGAAACACAAGTGAATATCCTATGTGGAATAGGACTATTCAGATGAAAGCTGATAAACCTATGTGGAAAGATCGCTCGCATACCTATGAACGCTAATGGAAATTTGACAGAAGAAGATTTCGAGATTATTAAATTTATTGAAGACAATGGCTCATTTACCATGTTACTGGGAAAACCTTGGATTGATAGAGATCAAGCCAGATGAAAGGAAGAAGAAGAAGTTTTGGAACAAAAGAAACAAGAGTTAAAGGATTTCATGACCAGAAGGATCACACACTTGATTGAAGAACAGGAGAGAAGATTAAAGCTATTTAACACTAGAAACCCTAGATGTCGAAGCTGCAAGAACATTAGAAGACCCATAGAAGACTGAAGTACCTACCCTAGAAAAAGAAGGAGTATTATCTATGAACCCTAGGAAAGAATCTCAACAACGCGCAGTGACTATGTCAAACGAAGATAAGAATCAGAATGGAAAAAGGAATACCGAGACAAAGCTTACTCGAAAAAAGACTAGAAAGTTAAGTAAGAAGAGAGCTAAGATCGAAAAGTTGTAGAAGGTTCTAGAGGGAACTTCGCAGATGGAAAAATTGCAAAATGGGAGCTTCGTCGGGATATCAGAACAACAACACATGGAACTTCGCCATGACGAAGGAATATAGTCGTTGGGGACATTATAATTGTTCGATCGATGCTCCGAACGGGAAGAAAGGCAATTATGGTTCGTCATCAGACCATTGGACCATGCCATAACAGACCGAACAAGAGTTAATGGAGGCTCATACCCATTGCAAGTGAACCGTTGTCGAGTTACCTATTTATCCCGCCGCGCCACACACCGAGAACACTTTTTCCAATTGAGAATTTGAGCCCGCAGACTAAGCTGAGTTTATATAGTGATCATCACACTCTTTCTCTCTATCTCAGCACTATGTCTAAGTTGTTCCTTGAACCCACGATTTTTCACCCCGAGTGCGTATGTTGGAAGAATTGAGCATCACAGAGAAAGATGATGAAGAAGTTTTGATCGACCTGATGACTGAAAGAATCATGTCGGCTAGAGGATTATCCACAGGTGTACAAGCATCATCCACGGGAGTATTTCCACCCTCTTCGTCAACTGCTCGAGCCAGACCATCCCGGCTAGCCGATGAAAACTGAACCAAGCACAGAGACGATCTCGTGAATGCTAATTTGATTCCAAGCATTTTACCCACCTATCTACCACCTCTGAGTGGCGCAATCAATCGAGATAGTGTGCCCAGAGAATTTGAGTACGCTTTGGTCATTGTGTACCTCTCGAAAGGGATACACGTAGATCAAGAAAATATTGCAGCGTTGAAGTTTAGTGACTTCAACCTCGGCGACAGGAAGGTCTACAACATGCTCTTCCCACATAAGTACCTGACCATAACAAAGGGAAAGAATTCAAAGATAGTTCCCCAATCATGGACTATGAACCTCACGCAATCCACACTGCTCAATGTCATGAAGATTCCTCACTTTGGAAGGCACCATGAAGTGGATGCATGCATCAAGTTGCTACTATCCTGTTACCATGGAGGATACTTGTGGTTAAACCACCGTATAACAATGGATCCAACGTTGATAAATCAGATCATCGGGCTGAGTATGCAAGGACCCGACCCACAGGATTTCTATCCTGGAAAAGCTATGGACCACACTCTCGCACAAAGGATCAAGGACACTTATAGAGATGTCGGGAAGGGAATGCGATGCTACAAGGTAGCTTCTATCCAGAGCGGTGCAGTGCACCTTTACTGTCAGCTGATCACAGGAAAGTTAGTCTGCAAGAACCGACCCACCCAAGTGACTGGTTTTGTAGTTGACCTCGCAGGAAAGTGCATGGAGGGCCTACAAATGAATTGGGCGAAGTACCTCGTGAACCAATTGGAACTGGACTGCAAGGAAGTGCAATATCGGGGATATTAATTCCACTTTAGATGGCTTCTAATCATGATCGCTTTCATCGCATGGGAGATGCCGAAAGGTGTGACCTTCCCGGACATCGAGCCCTTTGAACCTATGGCCGTGAAGTTCAGTACATTGTGGTATTCCAGTGACATGAACAAGCAATGGAAGTCAAATGTCGTATTCCACACATATTACAACTAGATGAAGACAACCATCCAGTCTGAGCCTTGCATCACGCCGAATACTCTCCACAGGTTTCGGCCTTTAATGAAATTCAGCGCAGACCACCATTTCATTTAAATTTCAGCGTGCGCTGATGAGCATAAGAAGCAACTTCAGTCTTACTACAAGCTGATAGAGGAGGACTTAGAAGAGATTACTAAAGACTGGTCGACGAAACTCCTCACTCCAGTAGATCCTGTGGATATGTCTGACATTGACAGTCCAGAAGCAGTGCATGATACACTTGGACCCAGCAAGACAAAGAAAAATGAAGAATCCCAAGATGTAAGTAGTACCTCAGTGAAGATTGCTTCCATCTCACCTGATCAAAGAGGTGATGGCGAAGAGATAGATGGTGTAGAAGTTGAATAGAAGAAAGGTGAGGTTACACTGCCTAGAGACGAGGAGTATCCCTCGAAGAAAAGGAAGGATTCCCCCCTAAAGCCTTCTTCCCAGAAGAAATTGAAAGCCTCTATGACCAAAATGTAGACTACTCTCACCTCAAATGACTTTGATTTCATTGTAGCAGCACTGAATGATGCTTCGTTGGAGATAGTAGAGAAGCAAGAGGCTCAACATGAGGAGATATACAATTGAATTAAGGTTGAACTTCAAGGGGTGAAACAGGCACTACAGTCCATTCACGTAGTTTCCATTGCGCCTCTGCCATTGGAAACACCAAAACTGGGAGATGAGTCAGCTCAAAACCACCGAATTGTTGATACAGTCGAAGCTTGCCTTCGATGAGCATAGGAGGAAACAACACAAGCCACCCAGGATTTAGCACAAGTACAGGGAGAGATTTTAGAGAAACACAGTGCTGCAAAATGAGAAAAGCTTGCTCTCCAAGCAAAGTGGGATGAAGAAAGAGCACATCTGCAATAAAGCAAGGAATAATTTCTCGTGGAGCAACTCGAAGTAAAGGAAAGGGTCAACATAGCACTTCACTCTATGACATTCCTCGAAGTAAAATCCGAAGAGAGAGTCCCACAGCAGGTGGCACAACTTGAAGAAGTAATTCAGAAACTACAACAATGCATAGCATATTTGGAGCTATGCGTAGTGCCCGAGACCCCGCAAGATGTAAAAGATCAAAGTGAAGCAACTGCCCAGAGCGCAGTTGAGAGACTGAAAGCTCTTGCCCTGGAATGCAAGTAGTTGAGTAATCGCAGTGCCCAAACATATGAGAAGCTCGCTAAGAATTTGGAATTGCAGGCACTGGAGTCCCAACTCTAGGAAGTGAAGCAACATGCAGACACACTACAGGCGTAGTTGAAGGCCCTGTCAGCTGTAGACAGAATGAAGAGATCTCAAGAGAAATGCACCGCCCAACAGTAGATCCATACAATCCAGAGAAAAGTTATGGAAGTAACTCAACGGCTCCAACTTGTGCAAGATAAGGCATGTCAATTTTTCACAGAGGTTGAAAGTCAAGGAGCAGAGATAGAACAAGTTGTCACTACAGTAGAACAACACCTAGAAAGGCCAGTGAATGACGCAGTGATCTAGGAGTTCACTGAGAAAGAGGCCATAGCAAAGCAACAAGCCGAAGCAACTCGAGCCAAACTCAAGGTGTTCGAAGCAGAACTGATCAGACAATAGTGACTTGGGACGACTCACATGTGAGTGTTGGGGGCCTGTTGGTCCTTAACCAAGTTTTTGGAGATTCTTGGTCATGTTGACCTATTTTGGGACTTCGACAGCCTATCGAAGGAGGAGCAGAAGACGAAGCAGAGATCATGGGATATCGACCCCTTTTTGGGTCCTTTTTGAGTCTTTGGGATTATGTAATGGGATTGGGATGTCAGCCCATGTGTTTACCCATGTTTAGGCCTTTTTTGTAATATATAAATAGATTCTTAGGCAAGATAGAAGTAGTGGTGCACCTATGTGATCCATGGGTTTACCCATGTTTAGGCCTATTTTGTAATATATAAATATATTCTTAGGCAAGATAGAAGTAGTGGTGCATCTATGTGATGTGAATGTATGCTAAGTGCAAGTAGAGTCTATAAGTGTTTTGTGCATGACTGTAAGAGACTTGTAGAGCTAAGTGCAGGTCCTTATAGCAGATTGTGGAAGGCTTAGTGTTGTAACACAAGGAAGAAGGATCTAGCGAGTTGCGTAGGTCTTTTGTCCCGTGTGGAGTAAGGGTTTTGAGGCTCGATGCTTGTAACTGATTGACTGAAGACAATAAAGAAGAAGAGTTGGTGGACGTAGCCCCGGGGTGGTGGCGAACCGCGTAAATACTGTGTTATGATTCTTTGTGCCTTGTCTTGACGTGTTCACATGTTATTTGCTAAGTATTTTGATGTGTTTAGATAGATCTACTTATGATTTGTTCTTATGATATGCGATAATGTTAGATCTGATCTATATGGCCATGCTTAGTGCTTAATCTGCTCGATCTGATCTATTTATCTATGCTAAGTGCTTAAATACATTAGATTAGTGTGCATGATGCGAAGCTCTGTTTTATCAGCGAAGTGGGTATTGATTGCATATTGAGGAACTGATGGTGCTAAGTGTTTTATTAAGTATTACAATCACATATCTATGTCCCAGGTAAGGTGGCAGACACCTGAGTCTAGAAACCACCCCTACCTCTACCTCAGGTGAGACTTCATCTGCTTAGTAGGTGTTGCCAAAACGGCCAGCAGTTAGGGATTTGTTGGTGCGATGTTGTAGCATTGAACCTTGGGTCTGCCCCTGTGCCAACATTACCCAAGTTCACAGGCAAGGGAGACATAACTGCAGAAGAACACCTTGCAGCCTTTTATAGTTATGCAAACAATTATGTCATTGTAGATGAATATGTGTGGATGAGGATTTTTGTTCATATCCTAGGAAAAGGTTTCAAGCCTTGTCTCCTGGATCTATTGACGTGATTGAATCCCTATATGATGCATTCTTAAGACATTGGGGGGATAAAAAATATTTCCTTTACTATATCACTGAGTTTGGATCACTTAAGAAACAAGAAGGGAAATTTGTTTCTGATTTTTCAAAAAGGTTTAATCAAATGTATAACAAGATTCCTGCTGAGATTAAACCTAAAGAAACCTTTGCCAAAATTACTTATTCCAGTGCTTTCGACCTTGATTTCTGCCTTCTGTTAAGAGAAAGAAGAGCCACTTCCTTGGCTCATATCCAAGATGCAGCCCTGGAAGTGGAGTCCAATATACTGGCAGATGAAAAACTTAGGAGCAAGGCTGTTAGAGACAGAGGAAAGGGGA
Organism: Picea engelmannii; assembly: GCA_009831015.1. Classification (NCBI taxonomy): domain Eukaryota; kingdom Viridiplantae; phylum Streptophyta; class Pinopsida; order Pinales; family Pinaceae; genus Picea; species Picea engelmannii. The sequence goes on along the minus strand of ML777684.1, from coordinate 876,920 downwards.
GGTCTGAAACTTCAACCTCTGGTTCCTTTGCTGCCCCCCCTCATATGGACGAAGTGACCAAGTTACTAAAATCACTTTTTTCTAGAATGGAAAGGTTGGAGTTGGAAGGAAAGCAAAACTACAGGAATCCCCCTAATGCTTAAAATAGGGTCAAATTCAGAAGACCGAATAACACCCATCAGATTATCCAAAGAGATCAAAGAAACAGAGGTAGGGATGATCAGAGAATTTAGGCCCCTCTCCAAAATAACCTTGTTGTTGATGAAGAAGGAGAGGAAGAAGAGGTTGATCCTAAAATCCATTGTTTTGGAAACACCTCCTCATTTACCCATTTAACCCAATCTGCATATGAGGAGTCTCTCTTGGACAACCAACTAAATGAGTTGAGTAAGGGGGAAAAGACCAACAACAGCCCAAATGGATATAACCTCAGGTATAAAAAGAAAGAAGGAAATCCTGATGTCCCTAAGCAACCTACCAGAGAAGAAAAGTCTACTAAAGATGTAGCTGACTACAACAAGGAAAAGAAGACCCAGAACCCCTCACCAGTAGCCAAAGGTCCTTTCCCAGAAGTGAGAGAAATTCTGAAGCCCCCCTCTTCTTTCAGCTTTGAGCATGAAATTCAAAAAATTAGAATCCATGTACCCCTTTTGAGAGTTGTTCAAGCAGGAAGACTTCAAAAGGTGCCTTTCTAAACTATTGCAACCTGAGCCTTCATCTCATGCCATTGATTCAGTAAATCTCCAAGACGAAAATCCAACAGTCGTCTTAGGTCCTGTGATAGAATATAGAGATGATTCATCCCCTCCCTTCTATTCATCACTGAACATACACGATAAGGTGTTGCATAACTGTTTGATGGACTCAGGGGCATCTCATAATATCATGCCCAAAACTGTCATGGATGAAATTGGTCTAGAAATCACAAAAGATTACCATGACTTATATTCTTTTGACTCTAGGAAAGTGAAGTGTCTTGGGGTCATCAAAGATTTGGTTGTGACCTTGTTTCAATTGCCCATGAAAAGTGTGGTCATGGATATTGTGGTGTTTGATGTTCCCCCCAAGTTCGGTATGCTCTTGTTAAGATCTTGGATCAAAATACTTGGGGGAACTTTGCAGATGGACCTCACATATGATATCATTCCTGTGTTTGGGGGGGAACATAGAAGACTGTACAAGGAAGCTCAGTTGGCCTAAATTATTAGTGATGAATCAAACCCCACAAATCAACCTATCTTTTCACTTGACACTGATTTGGGATCCAGTTTATTGCAACTCATTGATGTCCCTAAACCTCCTCTTGAGATCAGAAAATAGTCCATTGCTTTTTGTGAAAATTCTCCTCCAATCAAATCCGTTTGGAAGATGTTCTTTGATGGAGCCTCTTCTAAGGAAGGTGTTGGTGCTGGGGTGGTTTTTGTTTCACCTACCCAAGAGACTGCATATTTGTCCTACAAGCTAGAATTTGAAACTACCAATAATATGGCAGAGTATGAAGCTCTCATTTCTGGTTTAAGGGTTGCAAAAGACATGGGAATTGAAAAGATATCAATGTTTGGGGTTGCTGAATTAATTTTCCATCAGATCATAAATATTTATCAAGCTAAGAACCCCAGGCTAAGAGCTTATAGAAATGAAGTGTGGGACCTAATTGATAGTTTTTTCTTAGCTTTCAACATTTCATTTATTCCAAGAGAGGAGAATGTCATGGCTGATTCTTTGGCCATTTCAGCAAGTAATTTCAGAGTCCCTCTACCACCTAAGCTCAGGTATGATGTAGAAGTGAAATATAGACCCTCTATACCTAACAATGTCAAGCATTGGAAGGTGTTTGAGGATGATCTTGAGATCAAAAGATTCCTTGATACTATTGATGAGTTTTATGCCTTACACATTGATCAAGATCATGATTCTGAAAGTAATTCTCATACTGATGTTTTTATGAACAAGATTGCTAATCATCATATTGTCCAGTTTCCTAGAAATCATATCCCAAAGGGACTAGTTCCTTTGGAAAGACTATTTGACAAAAATGATGTGCCAGTAAAGGGTAAAGTTTCAACTGATGATGTTGATGTAGTTGAGTGCAATATTGGCACAGAGGAAGATCCAAAATTTGTCAAGTTGTCAAGCAACCTGTCAAAGGAACAAAGGGTTGAATATGCCAAATTGTTAAAGGAATTTGCTGATGTGTTTGCCTAGAAATATGAAGACCTCAGAACATACGACACAAGTGTCATTGAGCATAAGATCCCATTGAAGGAAGAAGCCAAACCATTTAGGGAGAAATTGAGACAAATAAATCCTATGTTGTTGCCTATTATGGAGAAAGAGGTAAAAAAGTTGTTGGATGCCCAAATCATTATCCCCTTGAGATATTCTGAATGGGTAGCCAACCTGGTCCCAGTGAGAAAGAAGAATGGAGAAATCATAATTTGTGTTGATTTCTGGAACATGAACAAAATCTCTAAGAAGGATAATTACCCTTTGCCAAACATGGAACACATATTGCAGAGGGTGACAGGTGCATCTAGGATCTCCATGATTGATGGATTTTCTGGCTACAATCAGATCTCCGCCTTTCCTGAAGATAGAGAAAAGACAACATTCACTACTCCTTGGGGTACATTCATGTATGCTAAGATGCCCTTTGGATTGATGAATGCGGGAGAAACCTTCCAGTGAGCTATGGACATCGCCTTCATTGGAGAAAAGGATAAATTTGTAGTCATCTATCTGGATGACATCATAGTTTTCTCCAAGTCTGATAAAGAGCATTGTTATCATCTAAGAAGGGTCTTCTTGAAATGCAGAAGGTATGGTCTCTCCCTAAATCCCAAAAAGTCTCTATTTGCAATGCAGGAGGGAAACATTTTGGGGCACATATTATCAGCTAAGGGGATCAGAATTGATTAAAGTAGGGTAGAAGCTATCCAAACCTTGTCACTTCCCAAATCCAAGAAAGAAGTTCAGTCTTTCTTGGGAAAAATCAACTTTTCAAGAAGGTTTGTTTCTAATTTTGCTGAAATGGTTAAGCATATTACAACCATGCTCAGGAAGGGGAATGAAGTGAAATGGACTGATGAGTCCAGATATTCTTTCAATAAAATCAAGAAGGAATTGACTGAGGCACCTGTGCTCATTAGTCTTGATTACTCCAAGGATTTTTTGGTTTTTTCCTTTTCTTCTTTTGATACAGTAGCAGTTGTTTTATCGTAGAAAAATCTTGAAGGTCTGGAGCATCCGATTTCCTTTTTCAGCGGAGCACTGAGGGACACTAAAATAAAATATGATATGATGAAAAAATGGGCCTACGCTTTGGTGAAATATCTCAAAGCTTTCATGATCTATGTCTTGCATTCAAAGGTCATTGCATATGTTCCTTCAGCTTCTATGAAGGATATTCTCATTCAGCCTGACATAGATGGAAGGAGGAGAAAGTGCATTGCCAAAATCCTTGAATTTGATCTCGAAATAAAGCCCACCAAATTGGTTAAGGGCTAAGGTTTAGCTAGGCTGTTGGTTGAAGCTAATTGCAAATATTTGGGGGTCAATTTCATTAACACTTGCTCAGAAAATCAACAAGTTGAGTTGTCTGATACAAGCCCACAAGTCATCCCTCTGTTGGCAGAATGTTCTTGGTACAAAGACATTATAATTTTTCTACAAGATTTGCAACCTCCTGATGGTATGGGAAAAAGAAAGGCAAGAGATTTAAAGCTTAAATCAATTAGATATTGTCTTATTGATCAATTCATGTATTGGAAAGACCCTCTGGGAGTTATTTTGAGATGTTTAGACCCACAAGAGGCCCAAAATATTATGTTTAATTTTCATGACAGTCTATGTGGGGGATATCACTTCTCGAGAACCATAGCCCATAAGATTCTCAGGGTTGGATATTTCTGGCCAAGTCTATTCAATGACGTTTGTGCAAAGATCAGAGCTTGTGTTAAGTGTCAAAAATTCTCTGGAAAGAAGCAGCTCAAATCTTTGCCATTGAAGCATGTGGTAGCTTTGGGACCCTTTCAACAGTGGGCCCTAGATTTCATTAGGGAAATTCATCCTGCTTCCAGTGGTCATCATAGGTGGATCTTGACTTCCACATATTACTTTACCAACTGGATAGAAGTTATCCCCACAAGGAGTGCTTCTCACAAGGTAATCATATGTTTTCTTGAAGATATTATGGCAAGGTTTGGTTGTCCGAACAAGATTGTGACTGATAATGCTGCATCTTTCAAGGCTGAACCTTTGATCCAATTTTGTGAGCAGTTTGGAATCACACTAATTCACTCTACCCCTTACTACCCACGAGGGAATGGATTGGCAGAGTCCTCCAATAAGAGTCTTATAAAGATCATCAAAAGACTGTTAGAGGATAATAAGAAAGCATGGGATTCGAAGCTTAAATTTTCTTTGTGGGCTGATAGAGTGACAACAAAGAGGTCTCTTGGTGTCTCTCCTTTTTAGTTTGTGTATGGATTTGAGGCCATTTTTCCTTCTCATCTTGCCTTGCCTGTAGAAAAATTCTTCCAAGACTACCAAGGAGAACCTGATGACATGGTCAGAAGAATACAACAGTTGGTAGAAGTGCAACAGACTAGAGAGCAGTTGTTGGACAAAGCACATGAACATCAACAGAAGATCAAGCAGGATTTTGATAGGAAGATAAGAAAAGAGGATTTACAGCTGGGAGATCTAGTACTCAAATGGGATACACCCAAACAGGACAAAGGAAAACATGGCAAATTTGAAGCCTTGTGGATTGGACCCTTCAAAGTTTCTGAGGTGTTTTCAAATAATACTTACAGGTTGCAGAATTTGGAGGATACTGAAGTTTTTGGTGGCCCTGTAAATGGGCATTTTCTGAAAAAATTCTTTGTTTGAGCCATGAGTGGCTCTTTCATGTCATTGTAAATATCATTCTTCTTTTGTTTATAATGGTTGACTCCACATCCCAACACTAAGGCACTGAAACTGCTGAAGTTCTTAGAGCCTCACAGGGAGGCCTCTATCCCCCATGGAGCCTAATGTTAACACATATTTTTGATAGGAGGGTGTTTTTCCCTAAGGAAATAACACCTTGGTAAAACAAAATGTAGGAAAGGGGTGCTTGCGCAACCCACTTTATTTTTTTATCCTAAGTTTTGGGATGATTTGATGGTTTGGCGCGTTATGCTAAGGCGTGTGCAGATCTAGGCAGCTGAGCATAGCGCGCTCAAATCTACAGCCAACATC
>ML777684.1:848695-871576 GCA_009831015.1 Picea engelmannii | reverse complement strand
GGTCGAATCCTGCCGGCTGCCTTATAACCCCTAGGGAGAAACGCACAGCCCGCAAGCACGCCCTCCGAGTAAATTGGGGTGAGAATCGACCTTGAGACCTCATTTTACATAGTTCCTTCCATTTACACGGCACTTGCCAATCGCTCTACACCCCTGCGGGCAAAACTAATTTGAAGGAATTAAAGCCACACTTAATTATATCATTCAAAAACCAATAGTATCTATTTTCATATTCTCGAGGACGTGTGTCACTCCTAGAGGAAACATTAGTGACCTGGAATACTGTAGTTATCTCACTATCAAAAGTTTTCCTTGTTTCATCCAACTGTTTGATAAGAAAATTACGGCCACTACACCACATAACCTTGTGGTGTTTCAACTGCAATATGTCATACATGTAAAAGATGCATTGTCAATTAATAATAAACAAATTTATATAACTTGGAAAGTATCATATGAAAAAAAAATACCTAAAGTCACACTAATGTAATATAAAATAACTGAATAAAATGGGTGAATTTGCTTGCATTTCCGTCTTTCAAACAATATGCTAAATCTATTTCCCTCTGCGTAACATCGAAATCTCCATTACGACAAGCTTCTCTAACCAATTCAGACAGTTCTTTCCATGATAACCTACTGCCATGACGATGTTTACATCTATCAATCCATACCTCATCCAGTCAAGATTGTTTGCAATGTATAAATGTAGTGCATCCCAATCTTGAGCAACTGACCAACCAAAAATATCAAAATTCACCAATATTAAATATTAGTTATAACCATGGTAAATATTAATAAATGATGAAACAATAAATATTAAATGAGTATGATCATAAACACAAAAAAAAACGAAATTTTTTATTTATTACAAATATCGACAATTTAATTACCTCTCATTTTCTTCATTGTACCTTTCCCCAACAACTGCTCCCCTTCAAATTTTTTGATGGAGTTCACATCCCAAATGAAATCCACTACATGCATAGCTTGCACTGCTAATTTAGGAAGATATTGACTAATATACACCATGGATTCATATACCATATATCTCTCCACCATAGAACCATCATGATGTGATCTTTGTCTAACCAAATCCTTCAATGATTTCAAGTTCCTTTCCACCATCCACATTGACCTTGTGTGTACAAGTCCACACATTTAAATCTCCTCAACTTGGTGTATGTGGTAGTGTTCTTATGCATTGAAAAATGTTGGAGGTAGATACTTTTTCATTTCACACATTAGCCGAGGAATTTATCTCTTCCAATACTTTATATCATCTTCATGGATTTCTTTCAATGACAACCATCTACAGATCATGACACGAGAAAATAACATGTTTCAACAAAACATAATACATATTACATTACAAGTAAAACACATGTCATTAAGTACAACAAAAAAATTGAAAATTATTTTTGCATATATATTGAAACTAGTTACCTCATGTATTTTCCAAGATCATATATAACTTGTCTAGCATTTTTGTAAAAGTCGTTTGGGAGAGATAGAGGTAGAACATGCTATAATTATAAAAATGAATCGTTACTTGTTTCAAAACTAGAAACAAAAAAAATAAAAAATAAATAAAAATCTCAAAAAATGTATACGACCAATATATAAATATGAATACTAAAATTATTAATTACTTTAATGAAGTTATGCCAATCATGTGTTTTTACCCTACCAAATTCACCTTTCTTCATTAATATATTCTTTATGTTTGAACAAAAACCTGTGGGAAATTTAATTCTTTGAATGACCTCTTTTACACCATTGATTTGTTTCTTTGTTAATAACCATGGAAGGTTATTTTGGTCTCCATATCTATTTGATCGGATCACACTTTGCATTGCATGATTGGCTTTCTGAATGTCATTACAAATTTTGACATTTTTTTCTTTATCCCTCGTACCATTTATGATTCGCCATAATTTTTCTGTCACATTCTTCCTGATATGCATTGTATCAAACACATGAACTATTTTTATCTCCTCATAGTAAGTCAACCTCATGAATTGAGTGGGATAACATTTCATTCATCATGGAAGCCCATTATTACTACCTTCATGACGACGACATTGATGAAGCATAAAAAAAATCAAAACACTATTTATGATCAAATGCGGTAAAATAAATTGAATAATTAAAATAAAATTTCAAAACATGATTCCATTTACGATACACAAACAAAATGTGTACCTCGAGGATTAATTCTGTCATATGTCAATTTCCATAGGTGAGGTGTCATTCTTTGTGGTTTTAGTCCAGTCTCCTATTTCCCATTGAAAAGATCTTTTTCAGTAGTACGATACTTATGGTTCTTAGAGAGGAAGTGTCTATACTCATCAAACACCTCATTTCCTAAACTTTTTGACGCACGAGATTTCATCTTAGGACCGCAAACTGGACATGCAAATTTACCCTTTGTTTGAAGACCTGCAACAAATGGATTAATGTGAATTATTAATATACGAAAGGATTATTTAAACAACATGCATGATATCTTCAATTAATTATATACTATTCAAGCGTGCAATATGGAACGTTACATACCAAAAAAATGTGTTAGTCCTGAGGCATCTTAAATTGTCCATAAAATTATTCCACGGCATTGAAATCTCTTTTTCCCAATTAGTTTACAGATGTCATACATAGAGATGCCCTCCCATAACTTTAGTAGATCATCAATAAGAGGCTCGATATACACATGCATATCTTTAACTTGGTACTTACCTAATTGTTTTAAATTGCACAAAATTACTACCATGGTATGTATATAAACGTAAATAAATAAATAAAAGATATTATGCAAAAAAAGAGACAAATGAAAATTTTACATTCGAAAAATTAATGTAAACAAATACATGGAATAATCATTTTCAACATTATGTGCTCCCTCTTTATTGACATCCAAGGAGGAATGTTATTTTTGATAACAAAAATAGGCCACACTGAGTAAACAGACCGAATCTCTCCAAATGGATTAACACCGTCAGTTGCCAATGAAATTCTAACATTACAAGGTTCATCTGTAAATTCTGGCCATTTTGCAGCAATTTCCCTAAATGCATAACCATATGAAAGAATTCGAAGAACACCATATTCAATTCTCTTTCATGCATGGTAGTCCATAAATTGTGTCATGCTTTAGCACCTGAACAGTCGTTGTAAACGTGGAATTATGGGAATATGTGGGAGAACCTTTCGAGGCACCGTTTTTTTTACTTGATCGATTTGATATCTACTGATACCACATACCGGGCATTTTTTTTTCAACGCATGTTGTCCATAATATATAATATGATCATCAGGACATGCATCTATACTTTAATACTCCATTCCAATGTCTTTCATAATGGCATGTAAATCTCTATATGTGGGAGGTAAAATATTTGATGAGGGTAACATAAATTCACCTAACAATCTAAAACATAAACAATAACTAGTTGATGTAAAGAATAGTAATTGTAAATATTGCATTTTTATTTTACACATTAATTAACACCAAACAAAAGGGGAAAAAGTCAACCTTTATGTAGATGTGATGAAACATATTACATACCTTAGGATCTGTGTCATACAAGTGTTGTACAAATGATTCATAACCTTTAGGTGCACCAGAAACAATGTAGTGGACAAAAGATTTGCTCTTGACCCTTTATAAAGTCGTTTATTTGCCTTTTCAATAAGAGGTTCATCATAAATACCATCACTATTGTCCCCATGATCCTCATCTGGATGACCGAATAAGTATTGTATCATTTGATTTGTCCCATCATCTTGAACTATGTTATTATTGTCATCTACTTCCATGGGATAATTAACTTGATCTTCATTATCTGGTTCATGTTCCTCATCTTGTACACCATCATCTCTGCTACTACTTGGTGCTTTCTGCAAAAATTTAGGGGGCAACTCTAACTTTATAATTACAAACAATCATGCAAAATTTGTGCATGTATACAACAGTATAAAAGTTTGAGAATACAATTAGTATTAAAACAAATAATGAATATATATATATATATATATATATATATATATAGAGAGAGAGAGAGAGAGAGAGAGAGAGAGAGAGAGAGAGAGAGAGATAATTACCATGGGACGATATTCATTTGATCCCCCGTCCATGTGCCCATATTTTCGACAATGTGTTTTAGTTGTTTCTATTAAAACTCTTTCAGGACGTCTAGAACAACAATTTTTGCAAGGGCAATAACATTTATCATCGCCCTTTTCACCCTCTTTAATTTTTTTCCCACCTCTAATGTTTTCTGACATTCTTCCCCATAGACATATACTGATTATTATCTTATAAAATTGAGTGGTGTATAATAGAATATCTATTATATTTTTCTATTATAACATATGAAAAAAAAACCTGCTTTTTTGTTCGCCAAGAAGAACTTATATCCTTTTTGAACCGTTGTTGTTATACCAAACTTGTCGCAACATCCGTGAAATGAAACATATTTATAGATTTTATAATGTCACAATTCTGATGACAGTTTACCAAGTCAATGTTGACTTTGTCAAATAGTGGGTGACTGTTAGGGGGGAGAAGACCTAGTGTCCACATTGTCGCAAGAGCGATGCATTTGATGTCGTCACAAGAGAGACTGTTGAGTTGAGAAAAAGGTACAAGTATCCTCCTTATTACCATGGTTTATGATATATTCTTGATTGAATTTTCTATTAAATAGAAGTAATTAGGAAAGAAAATGATTAAAAAGTCTTCTAGAAATGCTATTGAGTGATATTAGATAATTTCTGAATTTCGGTTTGAATTGGTTGATTTTATTGCAGAAAATGGACAATTGTTGTTACCTCAAGATAATTAAAGAGATCCTAAAGATACATAAGCTATTGAAGATCGAAGGAATCAGACATAAAGCGGTTTAGAAGAAGATTGACTCTTTATTTTGTAATCTTTATAAATAGTAAAAGAAATCTGAAGGATCTCTCGATCCTGGGGATAGCGTAATTTACCCATGTTATTGTAAAATATAGAGGTTGATGAACAATAGAGAGGAATCAAAAGAAATTCAATCAAACATCCAGATTCTTTGAATTGCCCTGTACAAGCAGTCCATTGTAAATGATTTACCAGTTATGGAATTAATGAAAGCATTGAGCGTTTTGATCATCTTTGAGTACTGATTTTTTCGTAGCAGTACCTTCTGAAGACCGTGGGCCCAGTCGAAAAAAGTTATTGTCTCATCTGTAATCGTATCAATTCTATTTCAGTTGTGTGATTTAAATTTCCTTGCAACAGTTAAGATAAATTCATGAGTGTGTTGATTCTTCTATATTTTAGCTATGTTGTTTGTTTGCAGAGAATAGATGTTTCATTTAAAGATTATCGATTGTTGTTCGATTTCCAATTACTGTTAGTTTATAATTTGATAAGTCCTTTCATTTTCACATTTATTGTTCCTTTTATCGAATTTTCATTTGATGTTCCTTTCGCTTAATTTGCATTTGTTGTTCCTTCTTAGATATACAGTAATTCGTTGTTCTTTTCTAGAAGGTTAAATAATCATTGATAGATTGATTCCTTAAGTATTTTCACAGATTAAATTATCGTTTCTTAGTTAGATGAATTCAGCAAGTTAATTAGTGTCTTTGATCCACAGTGTGTTATTGATCATATTACAATTCTATTGAGTGAGTTATCAGTTTCAGATTTTTTAACGAATGAGTGAAGAACTTGATTATTACAGTGATTTAGATAGACTCGGATTTGATTTAACTGAATTATCTACATGATTTAAAACCTGTACAACTATCTGCATAGACTTTGCTGACATTCTTGAAATAGAAGACGAATCCTTGGTTGATAAATTAATGTCAGACTAAGGTTTTTTTTAGGACATCTTTAGAGCCCAACATTTTGGCGTCATTGTCGGGGAGAATTTTAAAGATAGCATAGGTTACATCTCTAGAGGATGAGGTATTGAAAACGGAAGGTAAGAACCTACGTAGGCAACAAGTAAAATGCTTAAGACAACACCTACCTTCATATGATGCATAGAGGTTATATAGGTGCATAGAATTTGTGTTAGTGTGTATGACTAAGAAGAAAGAACTTGAAAAACAAAAACCCCCACCAAAAACTACAAAACCCAAGGCTCAGTTCCCCCTGGAAGGAGCACTTTCATAGATGAAATCATTCGAAAAGTTGAATCTCAAGCCTCGGTTGGACCTCGAAAAGGTTCTACCCAAATCCCTCAAGCAACAAATTCACCAACTGCAGCTCATGTTGAGATCCATAGAGGAACTAAAGGGACTAAACAAATCTTCCAAAATACACATACTCCATTGTCAAGTCCTAGACGAGAGGAATTCTTGTAATTTTAAAGAAGGAGAAGGGGAGACCAGTGGGGTTGTTGAAGCAAACCCACCACCACCTGATCATGGATCTCTTGTGATTCTGATAGGAGAAGGAACATCTGAACTCCCAGATAGAGGTAGCACGAATAAATTTCCTAAGAGACCAAGTAGTCAATCACCTCGAATAGAACACCTAGACTAAGAAATCCCTGAGGATTATTGGCACATTTTCGACCAGATGGCACAAAAAAACAATCATGACCCCATAATTCCACCTTGGAATATCATATAGTTGATTTAGTTGCTAATGCCCCAATGAAATCCATTCCACTACAGAATCTTCCAACCTTTGATCTCACAGGACTCTGACGCATTCTTATTCGAGTTTGATGTCATGTGTATAGGCTATGAATACACCTTTGAACCCCAGAAACTAAAACTATTTCCTTCCACCTTGAAAGGAGCAGCTTTATGATGGTTTATGGGATTAGGGGGAGGAACTATAAATTCTTGCAATGAAATGAAACAAGCCTTCCTTATGAAATATCAATACTATTGTAGAACCAAGGATTTAAAGGATGAAATATTTAAAATGATTGCAAGAGAAAATGAAACCTTAGAAGAATATGTTGAAAGGTTTCAATATAACTTGCAAAGATCACCTTACGGTACATTACCAGGTGAGGTACTTAAAGCCACTATGATAAAAGGTATGAAGGATGAATGGGTAGAAACATTGAATTTAATGGGAAAAGGTGATATTTATCAAGAAACATATGATGACGTTGTCCAATTGTGCATCAGGTGTTCATGAACCAGATCGGGAATACAGGTTCCCCTCACCAAAACTAGAACATTACTAGCGAGGGTGTCACCCGAGAAGAAGTTGGTAATCTTCTAGAAAATTTTAAAACATACATTTTGAGTACTCTGACTACACAATTGGATGTTCTACAGGTTAAACAGAAACAAGTAGAAGCAGATCAGTCATTGTCCATATTTTGTCCAGGATGCAGAAGGAAATATAGTTCGAGGGAGTGCCCCTTGGATGTGGTTCGGATTTGCACCATCTGTGCCAAAGACCTTGCGAAAGAACAATGTCCATCACTCCCAAGAATAAAAGTTGTCTTCAAAGAAGCATAAGAGGAAACATAACCAGTATATTTAATGGTTCAGTGTCGCCAATGGCAGGCTTGTCCCCCAAGTACGCTACAAGATACCTCTTCTTTCTTTCCTGGGCAATATAATCAACAACATAATTATGGAAACGCATGGTAGGGCCAACCATTTTCTAACCCCACCTAGCAATCTCAGCAATATCCTACTATACCCTAGCCAAATCAACTAGCTGCAAATCCCACCTGGCCTAACTTGCAATACCCTACCCCATTTTGGCAGGATTCCAATAATAACCCCTATCCTTCATAGTGGACTAACACAGTTTCACAAGCCCCCAATTGGAATAAAAATTGGAAGCGCCCCATGACCAATCAACCCATGGGGATGGATCCTCAAGCTCAACCCACTTTACAAGCTCCACTTCAACTACCCCAGAACCCTCAACCTCAAATGCACCCTCAACTACCAGCTCAACCCAACCCGAATCCAAACAACAGACCAGCCCAGATCATGCAAATTGTTGAGAATTTTGACGGTGAAATCAACTTTGTAGGGTGCAACGAACTCTGGTTGAGATCAGGGCATATAATTTCTCATGAGGAAAGCGACATTCATGAAAAACAGGAGAATGAGAATAATATACAACCAACAATAAAATCATCGATTGTGGTCATAACAGAAGAAACAGAACAAGGGGAAAACACATTCAAGCAACAGAATCCTGATGAAATTCCTCCTCCCCCATTTCCCGAGAGGCTGATGATAGAAAAACCAATTTTATATCCTAACTTCGATATCGTCGGGGAACTAAAGAATCTATATGTTAAAATCCCACTCCTACAGGATCTGCAAGATATTCCTATTTATGCAAAAACAATTAAAGAATTATGTGGGAAGAAGCCCATAAGGAAAACTAAAAATCCATCAACTATTCATGTGGTAGGAACTTTGTCCGATCTTATTCTAGGAAAGCAGGAGTCGGTCAAGTATACAGACCCAGGGAATCCCGTGGTAACAGTTTAGATACAAGGCTATTTTTTCCAAATACATTAGTGGATTTGGGGGAAGCCATCAATATTTTGACCATTGAAACATGTAATGTCCTGGGTATCACCTCCTTCAAACCTACTTCAATTATGTTAGAATTGGTTGATATATCGGTGGTTAAACCAGTCGACACATTACAAGATATAGCAATCTCGGTCGACTCTTGGGAATACCCAACTGATTTTGTAGTTATCAACCCAAAAAGTAGACTCAATGGACACCCATTGATATTGGGACAAATGTGGCTAGAAACAACAGATGCATATATAGGATGTCGCACAGGCAACATGAAAATTCCTAGAGGAAATGCTACAAAGAACCTTATAATGTATCCTCCAGCTAAACTGAGTTTTCCTATTATCCATCAACAGTTGCAACCACCTAGATATCCAGATGAAAACCTATGATCTCCCCTCACTTTGTAATAATCACTTGGGCTCAAAAACCAACTAGAAGATGATGCGATCAGTAGCTTCATTAACAACCCAGCCGTTATAACCAACCCAACATGTCAAATGTTAAAAGTTGTTTTAGATAATTAAGCACAGGGAGGTCCTTTGGAAGAATTAATGAAACAATATATTCCCACTACTGTTTTCCATAACAACATTTCATTTGAAATTTCACCAGGGAATTTTTTGAATATTAATGCTAATTTTAATGAGCAACAGTAGAAAAAATTGATTCAGATCCTTTCTAAATATGAGTAGGATTTTTCTTGGGAGTATCCTGACATGAAGGGCATTGATACCCAACTCTGTACACATCATATGTATATTGAGAAATATGCCCGACCCATCTGACAACCCCAACGAAGATTGAATCCTCATTTCAGGGACGTTGTTAAAGAAGAATTACAAAAACTGTTGTATGTAGATTTTATCTATCCTATTTTAGACAGTTGATGGGTCTCTCCACTGGTAATCGTCCCTAAAAAGAATGGGAAGTGGAAAATCTGTGTAGACTACATAGAACTCAATAAATCCGCCAAAAGGACCACTTTCCCCTACCTTTTATTGATTAGGTCCTTGATATTTTAGCAGGGAAGCAATTTTTCTCCTTCCTAGATGGCTTTAGCGGTTATAATCATATTCAGATTGCTCCAGAAGACTAGGATAAAAATACATTTACATGTCCCTGGGGTACCTTCTCATATAGAGTATTTCCCTTTGGATTATGTAATTCTCCAGCTACATTCTAGAGAGCTATTTTAAGCATATTTTCTGATCTAATTAATGAAGGACTTGAAGTTTACATGGACGATTTCACCCCTTATGGCACTGACTTTTATCAAGCCTTAAGAAATCTGGAGAAAGAATTGGAATGATGCATTGCTACCAGGCTATATAAGAATGAGTCATGAGAAATGTCATATGATTTTGATTGAAGGTGTGGTACTAGGACACTATGTTTCTGCAGATGGAATTAAGGTAGACCCAACAAAAATAGAGGTAATCCTTAATCTACATACACCTCGTACACAAACTGAGCTACATAGTTTCCTTGGCTGTGCAGGATATTATCATAGGTTCATAGAAAACTTTTCAATAATAGTTGCACATTTACATGATTTAACTGGTAATGTGGAATTTTAGTGGTCTGATAAGTGTGATGTTGCATTTGCATAACTCAAAAGGTTGGTTTCAACAACACCGGTGCTAAGAGGACCAAATTGGAAATTACCACTTCACATCTCTTCAGATGCATCGGATGTCACCATAGGTGATGTCCTGGGACAGGAAGAAGAAAAGAAACCTTATGTTATTTATTTTATTAGCAAAAATATTACTCTCGCTAAATTAAATTACACAGTAACAGAAAAAGAATTTTTAGTCGTTATACATGCTATTAATAAATTTCCCCACTATGTAACAGGTTATCCCGTTATTCTGTATATTGATCATTCTGCTATTAAATATTTAGCTAACAAACCAATTACAAATGGATGGGTTACTTGGTGGTTATTAATATTGTAGGAATTCAACATCACCATCAAGGATCGGCCCAGAAGAGAGAATCACATTGCATATTTCTTGTCTCGCATGCCCAAAATAGATAACTCTTTGACAGTTGAAGACCAATTTCCAGACGATGTTCGTTGTCACTATTAGAATGTCGTGGTACGCTGATGTAACAAACTATCTGGCAGCCTAGAAACTACTAGCACACCTGTCATCAAGAGAAAGGAAACTAATCATTCAACGCAATGCACGTTTCACCTGGATCGGTGGATATCTTTTTCACACAGGGTCTGATATTCAGATCCAAAGATGTGTAAGAGATGATGAAATTTACGATGTATTGAAGGCGGGTCATGATGAGCCCTGTGGCAAACATTTTTCAGACCGCAAAACTGGGCATAAGGTTTTACAGATGGGCTACTCTTGGCCCTCAATATTCAAAGACGCAAAGAAACATGTCCAAGCCTGCGATAGCTGTCAGAGGATGGGTCGACTAGGCCAAGTTGGTGAAATGTCCCTACAAGCACAAGTAGTAGCAGAAACTTTCGAGAGATGGGCACTGGATTTTGTTGGCCCCTTCAACCCAAAATCAAACCACAAATCATATATACTAGTTGCAATAGACTATATGACTAAGTGGGTAGAAGCAGTAGCCTTGTCAAACACAACTAAGGAAGTAGTCATCAAGTTCCTTTTTGAATTATTTGTACGCTATGGATTAACCAGGGAATTAATCCTTGACGGAGGGTAGCAATTTATAGCACATAAAATCATGGCCACTCTGTGCAATTATCACATTAAACATAGAGTTACCTCCCCATACCACCCACATGCAAACGGACAGGTGGAAAGTACCAATAAATTCTTGGAGTCAATCTTGACAAAAATAGTCTCAACAAACTGTCAAAATTGGGCAACTGAGCTTCCAAATGCCTTGTGGGCCTATCGCACAACATGGATCAACACTACTGGATACTCTCCTTATCATCTAGTCTTTGGAAAAGAACCTATCTTTCCAATTGAATTTGAGATCAAGACTCCAAGAATGGCCCAGGAAATTGGACTGGATCTTACAGAGGCACACACACAACGCTTACAGCAGCTCAATGAGTTATATGAAGCACGCATGTTCACCCTTTAGCGCACACCTATTATTCAGAAGTAAAGAGTTAGCTGGAACAATAAACATATCATGAAGAAATCCTTCCAGAAAGGTGATTGGGCGCTTCTCTATGATTCTATATTTTAGGATTTTCTAGGAAAATTACAGACAAGGTGGTTGGGACCATATGAAATCAATGAAGTTCATGATAATGGCATTGTCACTTTAGTTACCATTGACGAGTCTAGTTCTCCATTTTTGGTAAATGGACATCGGCTACGACTCTACCATTAGTCGCTTTCAAAAGAATCATTTTACCAAGAAGTAAGTAATGATCCTACTGTTCAGATTTTAGATGGCTGGGAAGGTAAACTAGCAACTTCAGCTTCATAAAATTGTTGTTTTTATTAGCACTTTACATATTGTATATAGTTTTCTTTAAGGATTTGATTGAGATTTTAGACTTTTACTTTCCAGGAAAATCACTTGGGAGAATAAGAATTAGAATAGACGACTGTAATAAATATAATTAGCACACTTTTCTATTCCTTATCCAAAATTTCAAATTACTCCTGTCTCATTTTGAAGAATCAATCGATCGTAAACCTTGTTTTACACAGGAGATGACTATGTCATGTTCCGCAACAAAAAGTCAAGAGATTGCACCAAAATAATGTGCAGCTATAGTAAATGGAAAATGAATGCATGACACTAACAAACCATCCAATACTTCGATCATTGAATAAAACTACCCATAAAAAAAAATTGAATGAATTTAGTTGATGACTAATCAATCCTAGATTCCCTAAAACAAAAATGTCTGTGGGAGGTACCTAATTATTAGATGGTTAAAACTTGAAAATCATTTTTGTCGTTCATTTGGACATAATGATTGTCGTTCCCTTCGTGCTATTGTTGTTCCCTTTGTAGGAAGTGTCATTCATTTGAACGTAATGACTGTCGTTCCCTTCGTGCGATTATTGTTCCCTTTGTAGGTAGTGTCATTCATTTGAATGGAACAACTGTCATTCCCTTTGTTGTGGGTAGCATCATTCAATTGAATGTAACAGTTTCCATCCCCTTTGTCATGATTGTCATTCCTTTTTTTTCGGGTAGCGTTGTTTATTCGAAAGAAACAATTGTTGTCCCTTTCTGGGGGTTTTCCTTATTTTTGTTCCTTTCCCTTGAAAGTCATGATTTTTCATGAACAACACATGTTGTTGATACGTTTAGCCACTCCTTTGGGTATGACCTTCACTAACTAATTTTTAACAGCATCATTTCTAGTTATCATGGTAACGATTTTTCATCTTCTTTTGTGGACTATCTATCATACCTTATCAAATTGTTTTTGGATTTATTTCTCTAAATTATCTTAATACTGTTCATAATCCTTAATCACCATAATTTGTCTTCATATCATAATAAGGAGTCTAAGGCACATTTTTACTTGGCATTGTTACACTTATTACGCCATCCCACACTCTTAAGGAGTAGATGAGACTCTCTTAATAAAGCCTAAAAAAAAAAAAACGAAAATAAAAATTAAAAATAAATAAAGAAAATAAACTTCTCCCACAAAGGATAGGGGGTCTCATCATGAGCCAACCTACCATGATCATAAGAGAATAAAATAAGTGAAATTCCCACTATTGCTACCACACCAGGGAAATAACCTTTGGCATTTAGCGTCAAAGGACAATAGGTCTCATCACGAGGCGACTTGTTCACTTAGGTTACGATCTAGTGAGTGGCATTGTCATCATCTAGCTACCAAACCAGGATAGTGGCCTTTTGGAAAAAAGAAGATTCAAAATATTTATTGAGGATACGAGCTCATCTATGGGTTAAAAGGAAACCTTGTCGAGGCTATGGACGCCTGCTGGCAGTAGTGGCTCTGCTTGTGGTATGGAAGTTTATCTTAAACATGCTAAGTTTTTTGTGTGTTCCTAGTTTTCCTTTCTTAAAAAGGTAGTTATAATTCTGGTTATATTTAATACAAGGGAAAGTAACAAATTTATGACATGTGGAATATTTATAAAACGTGAACAAATTTAGACTACTTGGAATCTTTTTCCTTGAACATTTTTGAACACATGTATTTGAATTTGTACTTCCCACAAAAGAGTGATTATTGTTCATGATTACCATTAAAGTGCTTTTGAAGGTTATTAATGATTGTTCTCCCAGTGGTGGTGACGTAGTAATTAGCCCTCACTTTAACTACCTGTCATCATTACACTCGCACATATCGACGGTCGAGGTTGACCTTTTCATTTATCAGCGGATGGATATCCTGCAGGTTTATCGATATATCATAATGATTATAATTAATGACAAAATCTGTATTTCTATATACATTTGTTGTTCTGTGATTTTTACCATTTCTGGTAATATTTTCTCACAATATGGTCTAACTAAGTTTGCAGCTGGGAACAATAGTTGTGCAGACTTGTTTACATAAGACATGGGCGGTTGAAGTGTCCATTGGCAGCCCACATTGTTGCAAGTAACTGACCAAGCAAGATCAATTTTACATCGTCTGGGGTGGACAAAATATTTCAACAAATTGCAGGGATATGACATAAATATCACACTATCATTTTTCCAAAACTTACAGAGGGGAGTCTCAATGATTCGAGACATATAAATTATGGTCACTGAGGAAATTATAGCGGAGGTATCAGGCCTCCCAAACGAAGGCACACAGTGGACCGGGAAATACACAACACTCAAGGAGGTTGTGGAGTCCTTCGCAGAACCGGGAGAAGAACTCAACAAAAAAGGGAAAGGAATCAACCCCACTGCTCTCAGTGAGCCATGGAGGGAGCTAGCATGATTAATACAAATATATATCACGTATGATGGGAGATACGATGTGGTGAGACCACGCCACCTCAAACTACTAGCAACACTAAAACAGAGGTCAGTAATAAATTTTCCATTCTTTTTAAATGCCATGTTGCATGAAGTTGTTGCAAGGACCTAGAAGGCCAAAGACCTTGTCAATATAATTAGTCACCGTGGACTAGTAAAGTTAATAGTAAACAGGGCCTTGAGCTAAACACAAATAACTTGGGGAGATTTAATTGAGCTCGATAGGCCCCTACAAATTGAACAACATGAGATCCACCATGAAATTCCCCCACGAGGAATTGAGGCAACCCAGGTAGGAGGAGAAAATGCCCAAATTGAAATTCCAGTACCCCAGCCTGAAAGGGAAGGAGACCTCATCCAGTTGGTAGAAACTCAGAACATACAAGCAGAAACATCAAAGAAGAAGAGACAAAGAACAATTGTTGTTCCTGAAACCTCTACTATGAGAAGAAAAAGGGGTAAAAAGACAGTTCAACCTGAAAACATTTAGAAAACTATGAAAACAGAACAACCCTCACATGAAAACACTCAGGAAAATTCACAGATAGAGCAGCCATCACTTAAAATCCTTACAGAAAATTTCTTCATAAGTTATAAAGTAGAGATGGCTCAAGTACTAGGAAATTTAGGGACATCAATTGATGAAGACACAGACAGGTCTAAAGAACCCCAAGCACCAACTTCCCCCCATTCAAACCCTATCTTGGATCTTCCTGATATGGAGATGCCATCTCCTGAAGGAACAGAATAGCCAGAATCTCACATTGAGGTAAGCAGTCCTTTAGAACCAATAGAGCACCCAGAAGAAACAAGGAAGCAGTTACCAGTTGATCAAGGTGGGGAAGACCTTGAAATTCCCTATAGATAGAAGAAAACAGCAGGCAAAGGCAACAATAAAATCAGAAAATTGAAACGGGAAAACAAGATATTGAGGAAAAGGGTTAAGAAAATCAAAGTATTGAAACAAAAATTTGGTAGATTAAAATAAATAATTATACAACTTAGGAAGCAATTGGAGCAAGCTAACAAGGCCCATGAGAAGAAGAAATCCAAGAGGCCTAGAGTACAGGGAAGAAATCCACTTCCCAGAAGAACAGTCTAGACCAATTCTGATGGAACACAAACATAATTGCATGCTCCTTTGGAAACAGCTGAAATAGAAACTCAGACTGAGGTTCCAACAACAAAAGAAACAATTGTTCAAACTGAAGAATTGTTTCCTACAGATCTTCCTGCTCCTTTGGAAACAATTGAAACAGGAACCCAGACAGATGCTCCAGCAACAATAGAGGCAATTGTTCAGACTGAGGAAGCATTTCATTCCACTGAACAAGATGCCATTATTAGCAGGTTGGAAGAAGAACTGGTGCAATCCCAACAAACCCTGATTCAATGCAGAAGTGAAATGGTAACAATGTCAGAACATCAGAAAGTTGTCAAAAAAATTCAGTCCATGTTAGCAGCAAAGAATGAGACCTTTGTTGAGCTCAACAGAGCTCAAGGAAAGGTGAAGAAAGTACAGGGCCAGTTAGATGGAGCTTTGGAGAAAATCAAAGAAATTTTCTTTGTTTATTCTGATATAGTAGTTTGCAGGGCCCCTGCTACTAATTACACCTTATTTTTATTAGAATGTTATCTATTTCTAAGAGTGAAGGCTATTAGAGGAGGCAAACGTTTTGAGTTTACCATTGTTTCTGATTTTGTTTCATGTTTTAGAGAACAAGAGGAGGGAGTACAATACTTTATATGTGAATTATACCTTCACAACTTCATCCTAGGAGAAAATAGAAAAGAGAAACCTAATCCTTTCACTAGGGACATACGGTTTCAAGCATTCTTGTATTTTTCCAAAAACCAACTCAGGTGGGCTAAATCACACAAGGTTTTCATGAAAAGGGAGACTATGCTAGACCTGTGGATCAGAGGGGAACCTCCTAAAACCCTTAAAACCATTATGAAGCACAGAACATTCATGAAGATGGAGAAGGTTGTAGAATCTTTAGCTCCTATCCACCGACATGTTGTAGAATGATCCTGGATGAAGGGCCTACCTGGATCGGGTGCAGGTATAGTCCTCCCATTATTTGGTATCCTCCAGAGGGTTATCAGAGTAATTATGAAATTCTTAAGGAGGAAGACGTTGATTTTGAAGAGCTTAAAGGTAATAATGGGTTCAGGAGACCTGGAGAAAAGACCTTGCCTCCCTTCAGTATCATTGCTTTACATGTAAACTCTCTTCTTGCATGAGGACATGAAAAAAGGTAAGCTGGGGGGTATGTTGAGTTGAGAAAAGGTACAAATATCCTCCTTATTACCATGGTTTATGATATATTCTTGATTGACTTTTCTACTAATTAGAAGTAATTAGGAAAGAAAATGATTAAAAAGTCTTCTAGAAATGTTATTGAGTGATATTAGATAATATCTAAATTTCAGTTTGAATTGTTTGATTTTATTGCAGAAAATGGACAATTGTTGTTACCTCAAGATAATTAAAAAGATCCTGAAGATACATAATCTATTGAAGATCGAAGGAATCGGGCATAAAGCGGTTTAGAAGAAGATTGACTCTTTATTTTGTAATCTTTATAAATAGTAAAAGCAATCATGAGGATCTCTCGATCCTCATGATAGCTTAATTTACCCATGTTATTGTAATATATAGAGGTTGATGAACAATAGAGAGGAATCAAAAGAAATTCAATCAGACATTCAGATCTCTGAATTGCTCTGTACAAGTAGTCCATTGTAAATGATTTACCAGTTATGGAATTAATGAAAGCATTAAGCGTTTTGATCATCTTTGAGTATTGAGTTTTTCATAGCAGTACCTTCTGAAGACCGTGGGCCTAGTCGAAAGGAGTTACTGTCTCATCTATAATCGTATCAATTCTATTTCAGTTCTGTGATTTAAATTTCCTTGCAATAGTTAAGATAAATTCGTGAGTGTGTTGATTCTTCTATATTTTAGCTATGTTGTTCGTTTGCAGAGAATAGATGTTTCATTTAAAGATTATCGATTGTTGTTCCGTTTCCAATTACTGTTAGTTTATCATTTGAGAATTCCTTTCATTTTCGCATTTACTATTCCTTTTATCGAATTCACATTTGTTGTTCGTTTCGCTTAATTTGCATTTGTTTTTCCATCTTAGATATATAGTAATTCGTTGTTCTTTTCTAGCAGGTTAAATAATCATTGATAGATTGATTCCTTCGGTATTTTCACAGATTAAATTATTATTTCTTAGTTAGATGAATTCAAAAAATTAATTAGTGTCTTTGATCCACAGTGTGTTATTGATCAGATTACAATTATGTTGAGTGAGTTATCAGTTTCAGAGTTTTTAATGAATGAGTGAAGAAATTGATTATTACAGTGATTTAGATAGACTCGGATTTGCTTTAACTGAATTATCTACATGATTTAAAACCTCTACAACTATTTGCATACACTTTGTTGACATTCTTGAAATAGAAGACGAATCCTCGGTTGATAAATTAATGTCAGACTAAGGTTGTTTTTAGGACATCTTTAGAGCCCAACAGAGACGACCTTCAGAAAATGTTTCTCTTGCGAAAATTTGAAATTTATGTCGCACGTGCGACGATATCAAGCAGGATGGAGAAAAAAATTTAAAATTTCCTCTATTTTTAACCAGTATGGCCAATTTTGTCCATAACGTCGCAAGTAGAGTGTTGCAATTTTCCAATATGTAATAGTGTGCGTAATAAAAACAAGTAATCATAATCAATTTCAATAGTCCACTCCCTGACTCAATCCGGACTCCAAGGAAGTCTGTCGATGCCATCATCATCCTCATCATGTCACGTTTCTTGCACTCTTAGGAAACTCATCATAATACATGTCAATGTTATACATCAATATTAATAACATATCAAATTTAAATACTCAATCATAGCATAAACTCATAACCCAAAACAGATAATCATAATGTACCATGTTTTAATCGGATCACTTGCTCGCAAGTGTCCTCAAAGAATAAATCAGTGGTATGAAATGTGATCAGTGGAACTGGATGTTACATACACCCCCTCTTGTTTTAAACTTCATCCCGAAGTTTGTACAATCTAACATGAAAGCAATAAATATAATTGCTACTAATTTATATCTCAAACTATCAAAATAAATAAGGAAATTGCTAACGCATCTCATATGTGTTCTCCCAAGTAGCAAAATGTGGACTATAACTGTCCCACTGGACCTTGACTTGATCAACCAATCGATGTTGTAGTTGTCAAGTGCGATGGTCCAGTATGTTGATCGATTCTACCATGAGAGCACCCTCATTTGATACCTGCAATGAACTCAAATCAATAACATGTGACGGATCTGAAATATAATGGTGTAAAACTGAAACATGAAACACACTGTGCATATGCCCCAAAGAATCAGGTAAGGCTAGTCGGTAAGCCATGGGTCCTTTCTTTTCTACAACTTCGAAAGGTCCCACAAACCTTGGAGAGAGTTTAGCACCCTTTCCAAACTTAATCAAACTCTTATGCAGCTTCACCCACAAAAACACTTTATCACCAACCTCATAACTACGATCTATATGATGCGCATATGCATAACTCTTTTGTCGGTCTTGCACTTACTTATTCCTTTTCCTTATGGATTGAATCTAATCTTCCATTTCCATAATCACTTATGGCCACACAAAGACCCTATCCTCTAGTTGATCCCAACTCAAAGGTGTTCAACACGGTTGTCCATAGAGAAACTCAAAAGGTGCCATCTTTATAGAACTCCGGTAACTGTTATTGTACGCAAATTCTACCAATGGTAAAAATTATTCCCATCATTTTTGTTGATCCATCACATACATTTGACGCATATCTTCTAAAATTTGATTCATTCTTTCAGTTTGTCCATCTATTCAGGGTGATATGTTGTACTGAAATTTAATTGTGTTCCAAAGCCTCTTGGAAACTAGTCCAAAAACGTCCAGTGAATGTTGATCCTCGATCATATATTATCTTCCTCGGTACACCATGCAATCTTACAATTTCATTAACAAAAAATCTAGCTATGTCGGGTGCTTGATGTGTTTTATGAACTAGAATAAAATGCACACTCTTCGTCAAAGTGCTGACGACTACAAAGATATAATTGTGTCTCATTGTCGTCAATGGAAATCCAACAATTAAATCCATCGATATGACTTCCCATTTTGATTCAGGAATCGCATGTGGCTGTAATAATCCCAATTGGATGTCTATGTTCAGCCTTCACCTATTGACATTCAAGACATTTCACCACATAGTTAACTATATCGGTTTTCATTCCCTTCCAAAATAATAGTGGTTTAATATCTGCCTTCATTTTCGTGACTCCGGGATGTTTGTCATGCTCTTCTTTTGTTCGAGAGTAAATTAATATGTCGTCAATAAATACATGTACAAACTTTTCCAAGTATTCACGGAATACCCCATTCATTAAACTCATGAATACACCAGGGGCATTTGTTAAACCAAATGGTAATACAGTAAATTCATAATGTCCAAATATTTCTTTAAACGCGGTTTTAGGGATGTCTTCCTCTTTGATTCACAACTGGTGATATCCTGATCTCAAATCATTTTTTTAAAATATGGTCGCCCCCTTCATTTGATCAAATAAGTCATCAATTCTTGGTAACAGATACTAATTCTTGATTGTGGCTTTGTTTAATTGATGATAGTTAATGCAAAGCCTCCACGATCCATCCTTCTTACAAAAATTACTGGTGCACCCCATAGTGATACACTTGGACGTATAAGTCCCAAATTTAATAACTCTTTCAATTGTATCTTCAACTCCTGCAATTCAGGTGTCGACATCCGATATGGTGTTCTTGCAATCGGTTATGTTCTGGGTTTTAGATCTATGGTAAATTCCAATTCTCTTTTCGATGGTAAACCCAGTAGTTCTTCAGAAAAAACATCAACAAGATTTGATACTACCATAAAATCTTCCAATATTTCCATGTCACCCTTTTTGTTAAGAGCTAAAATGGCATACAGCTTACATCCCTTTCGCATATTTTTCTTCAATTGTAGGGAAGTAATAAATCTTAGCGATACCCCTTGGTTTTTCCCTCCAATTACTCTGTTATGTCCCAAATCATCAATTAAGATTAATATTTGCATCTTACAGTTAAGTATCGCGTCGTGTGATTCTAACCAATCCATTCCAATCATTACATCGTAGGATCCCAAGGTTGTGACAAAGAGGTTTACACTTGCGACAAATTCACCCAAATTAATAATACAATCTTTAACCTTTCCTCCAAATTTTTGCTTCACTCCAGATGCCAATTATATATATAAACTCATCTTGTTCAATTGTCTTCACCTTAATTCTGTTCAACAGGGCACTAGATATAAAACTCTCAGTAGCCCCTAGATTTATTAAAATACTAAATTGTTGATCTATTATCATACCTGAAGTCTCAAGCACTGTAGACTGATGCTCAGCCTGACAGTTATTCACCACTTCATGAATCCTATGGGCCTTTCCCAAATATCCTACTATCATTTTTCCTATTGATCCAGAAGTTCTCTCCTTCTCGATAGGACAATCTCTCTAATAATAGGGTTCTACAAAAGTCCAACACCCGTTCTTAGGACCGATGCTCCTAGTTCCAGAGGAAGAATTTGTTGGTTTATGGTTCTAAGGTATGGATATGTTCTGTGGAATAGATCTATACTACAATTTTTGCTTAGGACAATGCAGATGTTATTGGATTGGTGCTCTACATAGACTCCTCTGATTGGTATCATGTCTGCATGATCCAGGGGATCAAATTTTGCTCAAAATTCAAAGTGCTCAAAATCACTTCAAATCGAACGGGAGCGTAGGCCTCGTCATCAAAAACCCAACGCAACTTGTTTGGGTTCAAACAGACGTCGGATGAGAGAGATATCGCGTTCTGTTCAAAATGACAAATAGGAAAAAAAAAATGTGCCGACTATACAGTCCGTATGGATGCTGACATGGCAGACCGTACGACACGTGGTAGGTGTTGGTTGGTAGGATTGTGGATGAGTTGGCATATGACACATGTCATTGGTGGTGAATGAAATGCTGACACATGGCCCACTCAGTGGTCGCCACGTGTCACCCTAGCGTTGGTCTAAAATTTATGTTGTTGGCCGGATTCGACCCCGTGACCTCCGGGTAGGGGTAACGCTTTGGGAAGGGCCACCCAACCGGCACGTCGTTGTTTGGTTCTTATAATATATATGGTAAACATTTTATTTAAATTGCAATGTATTGTATGTTGGGGCGCGGACCAGGTCGAGGCTTAGCCCCGGCCCCCAGTCCTATGTGTATACAATGTAACCACCGTTACCATATGCGCGCCTATCCGACCGTTACCATATGACATTTAAACTTAACCCTTGTTTGTATATGTGTGTGGTCATGTGGTGGCCCATGTGCCCATGGACTTGACGGTTAGGGGCTAGCGCGTAACCGTCCTACAGTTCACATCGTTTGTGCGGTTGCACCCAGTGCTAAGTTTTAACACATAAATGTGCATGGGGGCTAGGTTGAGGAGCAAGAGGTGCATTTTGGCGATCCAGAGACAACAAGTTTGAAGGGGAACTTCCAGAAAGCCTATCTTCTTCAATTTTTGGCCAAACGAGGTGCCGAAAAAGCCCAGCTATGGGTTTTTGTACATTCTAAAGCCATTGGAGCCATCTATTTGGCATTTTGAGCATTGTAAAGCACATATTTTAGCACTTTGAGCAAATACTACAAAATATCCATTGGAAGTTGGACCAGGAGATGTAGCCCAGGAGAGGGGTGAACTCCTTTATCATTTGATGTGTTATGTGTTTTCTGTTCACAGTTATATGTTGTTGTTTATATGCATCTTGAATGTGTAATTTCTATAAAAGTTGTGTTTGCAAAATTGATCCATTTGCATTTGAACACATGAATTAAAATTTGCAAATATTTTCAAGAATACAAGTCTTCATCATTTTTAGATCAAGTTGGTATCAGAGCATAGGTTTTTGAAGACTCGATTATTTGCAAGTGTTTTGTTTTCTGATGCTCATAAGGTTTAAACTCACAAGAGGAGAAGATCAACTTGTAGAGCTAAGTTCTCATCCTTCAAGAAGAAATATTATATCATCACCGCAAGCTTCAAGGAGGCATTCACCAAGTATGGCTCATGAAGAGAGTCATGAACATATTCCTACAGAAGATGAAGATCTCAGAAAGGCTTTCATGGAAATGAGAGAAATGATGAAACTCTTGATGGAAGAAAGGAATACAAGGTTCCAAGGTGAAGGCTCCAACCCTTCAAAGCACAAGGGAGACAGTGGTGATAAAACTCCAAATGGAAATGGAGGGAATGGTGCTTCTCCACCACCCTCACCTCCATATTCTTCTTCTTCTTCTACCAGTTCAAGACCTCTTCCAAA
>ML777684.1:805551-827202 GCA_009831015.1 Picea engelmannii | reverse complement strand
AGATTTAATATTGATGCATTACAATTCTTTCAAGTCAAAGCTTCAGTTACTTGGTTTTCAATTGCAATAAATTGAAAGGTTATACTTGCCTTTTCTAATGTGCATTGAAGAGACACTTCATTCCTAAATAATTTGCTAACCCCGTGAATTACCTTGGTTCAATTAAATTACTCTGTTGCAACTTGCTATAACTCTGTTGCAACTCACTATAACTATGTTTTAACTCTGCTGCAACACTATATTGTAACTGTACTTTCTCCTTTGAATTTTGTGTTGTTACTCCACTTGTTGTTACTCACTATTACTCTGTTGCAACTCGCTATAACTCTGCTGCAACACTTTCTGTAACTCTGTTGCAACTCACTGTAACTATGTTGTAACTCTGATGCAACACTATGTTGTAATTGTACTTTATCCTTCGAATTTTGTGTTGTTACTCCACTTGTTGTTACTCACTATTACTCTACTGCAACTCGCTATAACTCTGCTGCAACACTTTCTGTAACTCTGTTGCAACTCACTATAACTATGTTGTAACTCTACTGCAACACTTTCTGTAACTCTGTTGCAACTCACTATAACTATGTTGTAACTCTACTGCAACACTATGTTGTCACTGTACTTTCTCCTTCGAATTTTGTGTTGTTACTCCACTTGTTGTTACTCACTATTACTCTGTTGCAACTCATTATAACTCTGCTGCAACACTTTCTGTAACTCTGTTGCAACTCACTATAACTATGCTATAACTCTGCTGCAACACTATGTTGTAACTGTACTTTCTCCTTCGAATTTTGTGTTGTTACTCCAAGGAGGCTACAATAAACAAGTTCGAGAAATGGTCTTAAGATATCATCCATAAATCTTATAAGTGTTGTCATAGTATTGTGTAATATAAATTGCATAATGACTCACTCATGCAATCCATGTGTTTTTTTTAAAGTAATATTCCAAATTATTCTTTGTGTATATTGTCATATTGGTATCCTTACTTCTAATCCAACTTCGTGATAACACATGCTTACAATATTTGGTTGATTAGTTCCTTGATTATTTGTAGGGGATATATATATTACAATATATTACAATATTACAATATTACAATGTAATAGTAATGCCATATTACAATATTACAATGTAATAGTAATGCCATATTACAATATTACAATATTACAATGTAATAGCAATGCCATATTACAATGTAATATGGCATTACCATATTACATTGTAATATGGAATACAATATGGTATACCATATTTGATGGTATTTTTTTTTTAAAAACCTAAAGTCATCGTGGCAATATCGACGCAAGTTCGTCGGAATTTGCCATGAATATTCGTCGCATATACAGCATGTGTGTCATAAGTTATTGGCTCTGCATAACTTTTCGTCCCAATTGCGACGAAGTTTCGTCATAATTACCACATTTCTTCGTTGTTATTTCGACGATATTTCGTCGTAATTGCAATGATGCATAGGGTTAACCGATATTGAAGGTGGTGACAAGTGGAGAGCTATTTTCGTCGATGTTTCCACAAACACTTGGATTGTGGATATAGCAACAAAATTATTCCGATGAAAAAAAATGTCGGCTTTCGTGGAAATTGCGACAGATAAGTGTGGCAATATCAACGAAAAACCATCGCAAATTTGCTCATATGTACTAGTGACCCAAATCTCCTCTTTCTCTCCAAAACAACATGTAAAAACTATCCCAAAAAGGAACTTGAAATTCCTTTTCTTTTCATGCAAGCTTGATTCTCACATTTCCCAAAAAGTGGTTGTACTCATCCCATGCCATCATAAATTAGTGAGTTGACCTTTCCCACCTACCATTCTTCAGTCACTTGAATGTCTCTTTTGATGTTTCTAAGGGAATAAACATTATAATGAAATGGCTTGAACTAATATAAATGGGTAACTCCTTAGACCCCTCTTCAACCCGCTTTCTTGGTGAATCATAGCCCCCCATCATTATTGTCTCACTCGTACCCTAGCAAGTGATTATTATTTTTATTAATCATTTCCAATGTACAAAATACATAATTCAGCCATTGAACATATTAATCAATATGGGTTGTTCGACCCAACATATCAGCTCACTAGCCTAAATCACATTTGCACATTTACATTATAATTTTTGGGGATTAAAACTAGGGATGTTACATCCCCTCCCCCTTATTTGTGCATTTTCCTCGGTGCACAACACCACACATGTGTACATACATATTGTGATTATGGTCTCTCCAACATTTAATCAACATATAGGCTCTTCGACCTAACATCATAGAGGCATTCTAGCCCCAAAAAGATTCACATAAGCACTCGATCCTAAAACCATACATAATTGATTTCACAATTCATAATTTTTTCAGTACTTTCAACCATCAATCTTTCATTCCCCTTATCTTTCATAACCCAAGGAAGTGTACCTCCTTCTTTGCAGCATAGTCCCTCAGACTATACCATTCCCCTCCAGGGTTACATCACAAACTCGTTGGGAAGTCTTAGAGTTGTGTCTCTAGGAACTCCAACTATAACAACTTTTACAATTTGTCGATTCCCACAACAATTCCAACCAATAGTTTATCATTCCTTTCAACCTACACAATCCAAGAAATTTTACCCCCTTCTCTACACCATGATCCCTCAAGATGTACCACTTCCCTCCAGGGCTCTAGAATAAGTTCAGACATGAAGTCTCAGAGTTGTCCTAGAAAATCCAACTATGATAATGGAATCTCCAAACCTTCAAATATTTGCAAATGTGCCTCTTGTATTGCATATTCAACTCCACTTTGCTTCTTTCAAGCTGCAACAAGTCCACTGGACTTTACTTGTTCCATGCCTTTGTCCTTGAGCTCCATTTTCTTTTGGTGCTCTTCTTTCTGAGTACTCACTCATGTCTTCATTCTTCAATCATTCCTATGCAACCATCATGAAAAAATAAATGGTATAGCCATTATAATGTAACAATCATCTTATTCACTGGAGTTCTCAACTCCACACTGTAACATTTATTCAAAAATAAGTTTGTAAACATAAACCAATACTTATCTATGTGGCTATCTTGTGCTTCACAAAGCTACCACAGGCAAGAATTCAGCTCATCATTCTTTCATACACACCCTCGTGACTCTAGCCACCATGTCATATGCATCATGAAGTTACTTATTCCTTGTTATACTCACCCTCCAAGCTCATACATCCCCTTATATGCTTCATAGTCCCTCGAGTGATCCATCATTTTCCAATGTGTTCTTGTGCAAGGAGAGCGCCAACTTACTACCAGAATCCCACTAGCAATTTGTACTCGATGGAAATCATAGGGTTATGGTGTCCTAATAGTATCCTTATTCCCAATATTTCCACCTTCAATAGCAAGTATCTCATATGTACACACATACAATCATCATGATATATCATCATAACAACTTTTGTTACTAATTCAAATAGGTTTTATAGGAAAAATCGTATTTCCCAGTATGAGATTCCTTCTCATAATGTTTGGCTCTTGCAACAACAAGCATTGATCTTCCTTATAGGCTTACACCATTTCCATACTCAAGACCATTATTCTTGCAATTTCCCCGCAACTTTCATTCAACCAAACAAATTGTTAGTAAGTATGCACATTATGTTTTCATTGTAACATTTATGACAACTCATGGAATGATCTCAAAATCGTATCTTACCAACAATTCAATCACTTCTAGCTATTACTCATTTTAAATGGAATGAAACTATCACTCACTTTATATGCATTATCTAGCACACCAAGCTATAATGCAATCAAACATTACCAATAAACATATGTGCCAATACCCGTGGCCACACCTAAACAATGCATCATTGCATTAACTCTAGAATACCATATATCTATGTCATTTAGTCTACCATGGTGAGTTGGAAGGTTCAACCAACGCCTCAACACATCATCCAAACTATTCCCCATTTACTTGCTCGGTCATTTGGATACTTTCCTCTTCAACCCATACAAAGCACCAAGAATATAATCCTCTAGTTCTCTTCAATGTCGACAAAGAGGTTGCAGTCCAAACATCGGTTATACAGGGGAACACCATTATGCACTTGTACAAAACTATATCCCTTCCATATCCAACCACATCATGGTCTCACATGTGTCTAGCTCTACTGGCATCCATTTCTATAGAAGGAGTATGTCTCTTGACTTGACCTAGTTATGATCTCATAACCAACATAACATAATATGTAATTAAATTTCATATAATTGCATTCAAGCATTAAGCAACATTTATATACTCAAGGCCTTCCATCTTTACACATCAATTCTAATACTGAATTTTGACTAAGGTAATTCTTACCTCAATTCCCTTAAACATTTATGCATCATAAGTAACCCAAATGCATAGTTGTATGGTTGTTATCACATTAGTTGATACTAACTGGTCAGCTGGTATTTTGTAGAATCTTGTAGGCTCCTTTCTTGATCAACATTCTTACCATTCTAATTTATCTTTAAATAGATGTTTGTCATATGCAGCAACAGCAACATCAACACCTTCAACCATGCTATAAACATTTTTCTTGGATACATAATCCATCACTAGTCATATTCAATCATCATAACATCATTATTACATATATAACAACAAACTATTCTCATGCCATATGCATGTCCAAGCATTTCCACATGAACTATTTCACATCAATATGCATCAAGCGTCCAATATCATCATGTCTAATAATGCACATGTATTCTATATTCATTGTGTGTATCATGCATCACTTCAAGTATGCACTCTAGTGCATATTTGTTTCATCTTCTTGTTCTCCACGTAGCTATCCTTCAATCCTTCTAGATCCTTGTAGTCATGTGCACTATCATTCTTCTCATCTATGCATTCATGTTCCTTAACCTGAACATTTTCCAACCAAGTCCCACTTGGCCATTCTCCATTTCCAGCCAATATTCCCTATTGGCAACTGCTTCGACTTAGGAAATTATGCCCCATCCTTACCTCGTTGGAACCTTCCATCATCTTGGAATGAGGTACTTTACATCATTCCATCAGCTTGATATTGTGATATCCTATGACTAGCTTAACCATTAACATTATGGCATCCCTTGCGATTACTCTAGCAGTCCATTGGATTTTATCAATTTTGAATACTTCACTTCACTTCATTGTGTAATCCTTGTGAATCCCTACTTTTCCACTCAGATACCAACCTACTCCCAATGGAGTGATACATTTCTCTATTTGCACTTTTAAGTGAATAACCTTTATTATTTTGTCCCTTGAATTCTTTGAACCTACATTTTGCTTCCACTACACACTCTATCCCATGAGTCACACTTCACCTCATGAGATCCTTGTTGTTATTTTACAACAAGTTTACATTTCTATCTTCAAGGCTATGGAGGCTTCCTTAACTCCTTGTGCCTTATTAATGACATTCTTCACCTAATGGATTCAGGTTTTTATGTGAGAATCTCCATTGATTCTTCTTTACAAGTCATTAAGCCTCTGTTAAGGCCCCTACGGCCCTATTTTAAGGCCTTAACACTCATTTATTATGTTTTTGTTCATTAGGATTAGGTCAGCTTAGTGGTAGGTTACATCATGCTCACTTTATCTCATATTTATAATAAAGGAGAATCATGTGTATAAACATCTCATATTGTCTTGTACAATGAATATATTATAAAAGGAGGTTTCCCCCTTGAAGTGGACTATTATTCATTGACTTATTATCATTTTCAAGGCATTGATTCATAACATTTGGTGTCAAGACCATCGATCCTAGGGTTTTGCTTCTTCAAGTGAGTCATCTTGGAATTCTCATTATAAAAAAAATTATGGGATGCTTCAGACAACAAAATTTAGAGGTTACTCAGGAGACATGTCATAGTAAGTCTATTAAAAATTTTAGTTTCTGGTTCATTATACTTTCAGAGATATGGCCTATGGAAGACAGGGTTTGTGACTCATCTTGAAATCGGTTTTAAACGAGCCATCTTGGAATTTTTTCTATAAAACATTTTATGGAAAGTTTCAGATGGTAAAATATTTTGGAAAATGAGGAGAAATGTCATAATATAGGTGGTCAAAATTTTAGGTGCGGTTTTGATATACTTTCATAGATATAGTATGTGGAAGACAACGTTTGTGACTAATCCTTAAATCAATTATCTTAGTATTTTTGCTGTAATTTTTTGTATTGAAGTTTCAAACTCTGGAATTTTCATAATCATGAGTTGATAAACTGAAGTACATGTAGGAAAAAATTTCAGATTTTGACCCATTGTATTTTATGATATATAGCTTGTGAAAGTTAGGGTTTTTTCACAAGTTATTTTCTGATGATTTTAAAATTTTATTTTTTTGTTAGCAAGCTCATTTTGAAAAAAAAAATGGAGACGTGTTCTAGCATCTTTAAATAATACAAGATATGTCATTTAGCGGGTAAAATTATGGTTGGGGAAGAATACATGCAAGAAAAACACATGGTTTCACATGGTTGGAAACACATTATTTCACCTAGTTGGAAACTCATGTAACCCATGTTGGTACCTCTTCGAGTAGTATCACATTAGACAATATTTGTAATTGGACTCTCACTTCCACATACCTTTGGGTATATAGGAAGTCCCCTAGGTATACCTAAAACCAGCCTTAAATAAGTTTTTGGTCGACTTGTTGATATACTAAATCAAGAACAACAATTAGGGAGACCACTCTCTAGTACTTAGGTAGTCGATTAGTATGGCTAAGGGCATGGTTGAGCCTCCTTAGTTAGTGACCTGAGCTATTGAGTTGAGTACCATTATTGGATCTTTCACATATATCAGAAATCTATAGCACCTGACACTCCCTTGTCCTTAGGACCCAATAACTTTTTCCCATGGATCCAAAGAAAGATCCAAAATTTACTTCACCAATTAACCCTCCATAAAGCTCCTCCATGACTTATGAAGAAATGAGGAGATACAAAACTAGCTATCCAAATTCGATAGTCAAATTAATGGATTGAAGGATAGGTTAGTGAAACATGTTGATTTGATGAATACTCAAACAGAAATGGAAAGGAAGATGGATGAAAATAACGAATGAATGAAAAGAGCGATGGAACAAAAAATGGATGGAAAGTTGGAACAAATGGAACAAAAGATTATAGAAGCATTAAATGGGAGGTTCCCTAAAATTGATCAGGTGGCTAAAGGGACTCATGAAAATAAAGGTAGTATTTAGGTTGAACAACTTTCCAATAATAAAAAATTTCTAGGGGGATTTGACTCCAATAATGGAGTTACTTGTGGATGGTCTCCAAAAGAAGTGAACCTTCCCAAGGTTGAATTAAGGAAGTTTGATGGAACAAATATATTTACCTAGGTGAACCAACTATATCAATATTTTGAACTACATAATATTATGGATGATAAGAAAAGGGTTCATATAGCAACTTTGAACTTTGAGATAAAACCATATCAATGGTATCAATGGGTAGTTAAAAGGAAGCCCCATTATTATCATTATACTTGGGGATAATGTACAAGAGACTTAGAAGCACAATATGGGAAAGTTTGGGAACAAGACTACTTCAGTCAATTAACAATAATCAAGCACTTAGGTGATATTGAAGATTATAATTCATAATTTCAAACCTTGGCCACAAGGGTAGATAACATAAGTGATGAACATTTGTTGGAAGCTTACATGGGTGGATTAAAAGAAGACATTAAACATGAAATTTTCCTAAAAAATCATGAAAATATTATGGAAGATATGCAATTTTCTCATCATATTCAAGCCATGAATAAAGATACAAGCAAGTCTACCATTGGAGCATACACAAGAACCAGAGAATGTTTTGGGGTTCATAAGACAATCGTACCTCAACCTACTCGAATATCAAAAAAGGAAATGGAGGAAAGAAGAGAAAAAGGAATATGCTTTGGTTGTAACAACAAATGGTCAAAAGGACATAAATGTTAAGAAACAAAAAATTTCACCTTAGAAAATAAAGATGAAGAGGAAGTGGAGGCATCTACTAAAATAAACAAGGAAGAACTTGCCAACTTAAAAGAACACGAAATAGAGGTAAAAATTGTGCATAACATTGATTCAAACATATGATAAATATGTGTTCATGCATTGGTAGGTTTGTCATCACCTCAAACCCTAAATATTCTATGTTACATTAAGAAGCAAAAGCTTATAGTGCTCATTGACTCGAGTAGTACCCATAACTTCATTGATAAAATATTAGCAGAGCACCTCAATTTTTTTGTATATCCAGTGACAAATTTTCAAGTTTTGGTTGTTAATGGAGGAAGTATTGATTGTAACATCCTCCTCTTTTCTTACAAAACTGTAATCGTCTTCAACCTATAAAATTTTGTTTCCTTGATTTATCCAAATATATTAATATCATTCAGTTTCAACATTACATATTTTAATACAATCTTTATATATATATAATAAAAACCATCAATAATGATTTATAATCTATCAAGATATTATTCTTATACAAAATCAACTTTTCAATAAGTTTTAGATACCTTAAGCAAGGTTTATCCTTAAATTCAACATCAATACAAGAATTTAATTATACACAATCTCTAGAGAATAAATATCTTTACCAGCTTCATGTGAGTGCATCCTACACCATTCTTACCATAGAATACGCAAATTGAATCCTAAAATCTAAATGATTACCACTATAACAATTTATCTATCTACAAAACTTGCAATAATAAAATCACCCAAACAATTATGACATTTATATTAAGTTACTTTATTATTCTTAGTAATGAATCCATAATGTCATGTATAAAATATATTAGTGAAATATTAAGATAATATCATATATTAATATTATATACATATATATGTGTATGATAATTTTAATATTTATACCAATCAACTTCCACTTACAAGTCAAGTTCTAAATTATAACCCAAACACGACACTGGTAAAAGGTGTCATAAGCTATGGAGGCATAGTGGTCCATGAAAGAAAGCAGAGACCAAGGAGTCGATCCTGTAGAGAAGAAATCAAAATCAACCTTTGAAACCTCGAGAAAAATCCCTTGTTGAAGGAAAGTGGATCCAGAGAAAGGAGGAAGCTACAACAATAGTTGATTTGGCTGCAAAATTAACGTCAGTCGTAGATCCCTGAGGCCTTTAGATTTTGGGATTCGGCACTTCGGCTATCCAGGTGAATTTAGTTATTTTGGTTGATGCGCGAAGACCCAAAGCAAAGGAAAACTGTGGATCTAGTGATCGAATGAGGGTCGTTAGATCTCTGAGACTTCGTCCTTCGATGGTTCGGT
The DNA here is from genome assembly GCA_009831015.1 of Picea engelmannii. NCBI lineage: Eukaryota > Viridiplantae > Streptophyta > Pinopsida > Pinales > Pinaceae > Picea > Picea engelmannii. Next base: position 817,880 of record ML777684.1, on the reverse strand, counting down.
GATTCGACACTCCGGCGAATTGAGCCATTGTTGTAAAGGGTGAGGAACTCTCTGAGTCTTGAATTCCGGAGTGGATGTCAACCGTACATACGCAAGTGAGAAGAATCCCCGAGAGCCATCTGATCAAGCCTTAACATTGATGAAGGAGAGAGGAAGGGTAGGTTAATACCTACACCCATCAGTCAATAGAACTTTATGAGAAAATCAGTCCATAACACTCGAGGTAAATGGGAGTGTTGTGTATTTGGTGAATCCTCTGAAGCACCAGAGTCTTGGAGCTCCGAATAGTGCCTTTTTGGACAACGCTTGGTTCTAGCCCACAGTCAGATGTGATTCTGTCCAATCAAAATGCATAGATGTATGCAATTCAATGGAAAAGGAATCTGAACATGAACGAGAGTAATCAATTCATGTATACTAGAAACAGGAAATTATACCCAATGACACCTTAATCGATACGGAGGATTAATAGTTTCCAAGGTATATATTATTCACAAAGATTTACACCTTGCGCAAACAACAGTTCTAATTTGAGAGGGAACCATTACATTTACCAGTCGTAGATACATATCACAGTTCATAATTTCATTGCACCTTCAAGGTTGAACAATTAACTATATCTGTATTCCAATTTGCTTAGAAACAAATGTAAAAATTAACAACAAATTTCAAGCTCCCGCATGCGTGCTTAGCATTACAATTTAATTGACATGCCATCATTAAATCAAAGGATTTTTTTTTATCAGATTCTATGCCCAACTATTTATATAAATTTCATACATTATTCTAACATACTCATAGTCATTGATAATCTTCTGATAAACTGAATTAGAATTATATTCATAAGGTTCGTGTGATATATACATTTTTATATATACATATATGGAAATTACAAGATCTGTAACAATTCCATTCTTTATTTAAAATCTGTAATAATTCATTCAAAAGATCAGTAATATTTACATTCCTCAAATGAAACCTATAAATTTCCAATTATTTACACCACTACAAAACGAAATTCAATAATTATAACAACAACATGATTATAAAAAAATATTGTAACCAGAATGGCGATGAGTAAGGTCGATCTTCAACTTGAAGGTTGCGCTACTTGCTCCTTTCTCCCACCTGTTAATCCAAGGACTTCACTGGTACCTCTCAACCAACGCTAGGGGTACTCTTCTTCCCCCTTAGCCCACCGAGCCACAAAGGGGCCACACACAAAAACTACAAATGATAGCACCAAATGTACCTCGCAAGGAAGAGCTTCCACCCTCTACAAGTCTTGGAAACTCTCACAAGTAAAACTTAGTCAAGAAAAATTTTGGCAGCATAACAATACTAACCAAAGGTGACCCCCTTTTCACTTCTCCTCCATTTCTTTTATAGAATTATTTTTCAATGAAACTTGTCCCCATGCACAACCAAATCATTTTTATTAATTAAATTAATTAATTATTCACCCAACACAAGTGTCACACTCTCCCAAGGTTGCACAAGTAATTCCTCTTTTTATTTTATTTAAAAAGCCATTTTCCCTCACATTCCCCAATGTGTTCCTATTTTTTCTCTTAGATGTCTCTTAGTTCCTAAAATTCCCATTTAATGAGTGTTCCCTAACTATATCTTAGTTTGAGTTGGTTTAGGAGTCTTCTTTTAGTTAGATTTAGTGGTAGATTAACTCAAAATGTCATTCTATGACTACACCTATTCTCTCATGTTTTTAATTTATTTTTATTTTAAAAAACCATTTTATTATTTTCATGCACACATGTGCAATTTTCCCAATCTTTAAATTTGTATTCCTTCTTTTACTAGAGTTTGATTTTATCTCAAATCTTTTGACTTATTTAATATTTTATTTAGTCCCTTATTTAAATTTAGACTTATATTTAGTCCTAGACTTAGGCTTAGACTCTTGTTAGACTTCTAAGTTTATAATTTACTGACTAATTAAATTTTATTCTAACAAGGTCTAAACAATTCATTATTTTCTAGGCCACCTAGATTTATTGACTCACGTTTAATTGCACAACGTGCCCTTCAATATGCACCTTTGTGCTCCAAGGGTGCTACTCGCCTTTGACTAGTTTTAGAAGTTTGTCTGACACTTGGATTCAACACTCCACTTGGTCGACCTTGTGAGAGAATAAGGGCTTCTAAGGAATAAGCACTTTTCCTTATTGTGCATCCCTTTATATTTCCTCGTGAGCGACTGTCTCAATCTGCCCTCACAAAATCGTGTACTTATCTAACTAGGTAATCGTTAACCCACAGTTCAGGTCATGGTGGGACTACTAGTAGGCTATGATAGGGATGTTGCCACACCTCTCCCTCAAATGTCTGGTTTTTGTGCATGACCCTTTTACTCCTTATGTGAGTCCGATTAGAAAGCATCGTCAAGCCTACATCCACTGACAAAAACAATGTCAATAATCCATATATATAATTCATACTATAATCAATCATATATCACATGTGTGTAAAATGAAATACTCAAACAAAATACAATCCACTCCCTGACTCAATCCGGAGTCCAGGGAAGTCCATTGATTCCATTAGCATCCATATCCTGTCATGCGTCATGCACACTCAGGAGAACTCGTCAATAATATCTGTCAATACATATATATCTAAAAGTAACAATGAATTACAATACATCATCAACATCATATATAACTCATAATCGAAACGAAATTATAATGTATTATAGTCGGATCACTTGCACGCAAGTGTCGTCAAAGAATAAGTCAATATAAGTGTGATCAGTAGAACAGGATGTTACATACACCCCCTCTTGTTTTAAACTTCGTCATGAAGTTTGTATTGTCTATAAATGCAAGTAAAATGTATCTGACATAGATCTACATATATAATCTATCAAACAAATAAGGAAATGGATGACACATCTCAATTGCGTCCTCCCATGTAGCCGAGTGTGGACTATAGTTGTCCCACTGGACCTTGACCTGATCGACTATTCGACGTCGTAGTTGTCAACTATGATGGTCCACAATGAAGATTGACTCTGCCATGAGAGCACCCTCATCTAACACCTGCAAAGAACTCATGTCAATAACATGTGACGGATCACTAATATAATGTTGTAAAACAGATACATGAAATACATCGTGCATACGCCTCAAAGAACTAGGCAAGGCTAGTCGGTAACCCATGGGTCCTTTCTTTTCAACTACTTTGAAAGGTCCCACAAACCTAGGAGAGATTTTATCACCCTTTCCAAACTTGATCGAACTCTTATGCGGTTTTACCCACAAGAAAACTATGTCGCTAACCTCATAACTGCAATCAACGTGATGTGCATAAACATAACTCTTATGTCGATCATGCACTTCTTTAATCCTTTGTCTTATTGATTGCATATGTTCTTTAATTTCTTGGATCACTTCTGGTCCCACCAGGACCCTATCCTCAAGTCGATCTCAACTCAATGGCGTCCAATACGGTTTCCCGTAAAGAAACTCAAATGGTGCCATCTTAATCGAACTCTGGTAGTTGTTGTTGTATTCAAACTCTACCAATGGTAAGAAGTCTTTTCAATGTTTTGGTTGATCCATCACATACATACGCAACATATCCTCTAAAATATTATTCATCCTTTCAGTTTGTCCATCTGTCTCGAGGTGATATGTTGTGCTAAAATTCAAGTGTGTTTCCAAGGCCTCTTGGAAACTAGCCCAAAATCATCTAGTAAACATTGATCTGATCAGATATGATTCTTCTTGGTACACCATGTAACCTCACAATCTCGCTAAAAAATACTCTAGCTATGTCTGGCGCCTAATACATCGTACACACTGGAATAAAGTGTGCACTCTTCGTCAGAGTGTCAACTACCACAAAAATCGAATAGTGTATCCTTGTCATCAGTGGAAATCTAACAATAAAATCCATCGAAATGACCTCCCATTTCGATTCAGGAATAGCGTGTGGCCGTAACAATCATGTTAGATGTCTATGTTTAGCCTTCACTTGCTAACATTCTAGAAATCTTGCCACATAACTAACTATGTATGTTTTCATTCCTTTCCAAAAGAATAAAGGCTTAAGGTCTACCTTCATCTTCATGACTCCTGGATGAGCCATGTAAACTACTTGATGAGATTTTCTTAAGATCAAAGTTCTTAATTCATCGTTAGGTCGTACGTAAATTTTGTTGTTATATCTCAACAATCTATCCTTGTCCAATAAATAACCTTCAAACTTCAGTACCATCATGGTATCTTGTCTGGTATTAGCCTTAACTTACTTGTACCAATCATCCTCAATCTGTAGAGATAGAATATTTTCTCACGGATTCGTCTTAAGAGGTATTACCGAGACTATGTGTTGTCTCTGACTCAACGCATCTGCTACTATGTTCATCATTCCTTTAATGTAAGTAATCTCGAAATCATATTCCCTAAGTAGTTCTAACCAACACGTTTGTCGTGCGTTTAGGTCACTCTAAGTAAAAATATGTTGCAATCCACAATGATATGTCTTTAATTCAATTTTTCGTCCAATCAAATAATGTCTCCAAAGTCTCAAGGCATATACAATCGCTAATAACTCCAATTCATGTGTTGCATAGTTTTCTTCGTGCCTTCTTAATTTCCTAGAAATGTAAGCTATCACTCAACCGTCTTGCATCGAAACTCTGCCTAAACCTTCCTTGGATGTGTCTGTGCATACCAAGAATTATCTGTCCATGTCGGGGACCTTTAATATCATTGTTGCCGTTTACAAATCCTTAATCTTTTGAAATGCTTCCACGCATTTCTATGTCCATACAAATTTCTTGTTTTTCTTCTGCAATTTCGTGATTGGATTTGCTATCTTCGAAAAACATTCGACAAATCATCGGTAATATCCTATCAAAACCCATAAATCTACGTACTTCCTATACGTTCGTCGGTGTGGGTCATTCTATAATATCCTCTACTTTCGTTGGATCCACAACGATACCTTCTCTAGATAAGATGTGTCCCAAGTAATGAATCTTTGATTGGTAAAAAGAACATTTTGATAGTTTCTCATACAATTTGTTTTCTCTTAGACATTGTAGAACCAATCTAAAGTGCTCGTCATGCTCTTCTTTCGTATGATAATAAATCAGTATATCATCAATGAATACTTGAACGAACTTGTCCAAGTATTCACGGAATACCCCATTCATCAAACTCATGAATACTCTCAAGGCATTCGTCAGTCCAGACAGTAAAATAGTAAAGTCATAGTGTATGAATCTCGTCTTAAATGTGGTCTTAGGGATATCTTCCTCTTTGATCTATAACTGGTGATATCCTGATCTCAAGTCGATCTTAGAAAACACAGATGGTCCTTTCATCTGATCAAATAAATCATCTATTCTTGGAAATGGATAATGGTTCTTGATCATTGCTTTGTTCAATTGGTGATAGTCAATATAAAGGCTCCATGATCCATCCTTATTTCTCACAAAAATAATGTATGCACCCAATGGTGACACACTTGGACGTATAAGTCCCAAGTCTAACAATTCCTTCAGTTGCATTTTCAACTCCTGAAATTCAAGCGCTGACATCCGATATGGCATTCTCGCAATCGCTTTTGTTCTAGGTTTCAAATATATGGTAAACTCAAGTTCTCGTTCTGGTGGAAAACCTGGTAGTTCCTCCAAAAATACGTCTGCAAACTATGATACTACCGAAAGGTTTTTTAATTGCTACAGCGAAAATCCCCCTAAAATGGGTCTAAGGAATAAGCATAGTGATAACTCCCTTAAAAGACTAATCTACCCTTAATCTACCCCAAAACCATCTAAACTAAGTGATGAAAGAGAGATTTAATGAGTGCACCTTGAGTCCTTGCAGTAGGTGTAGACCTCTTTCACTTGTTATCGCCTCCTAGATTATAGATCTCCTCCCAAAGTTGACCTGCAAGGGGTTAGGAATACAATGCAACAACACATACAATCTCTAATGATCACTTTAAAAGTCTAAACATAGATATAAATGCTCAAATTAACAAAAACATGTAAACATAGGGTTTTGGGACAATGATAAACTCTTTTATTCAATTTCAAGATAAAAATGGTTACAACCTTTGTTGGCATCTACTCCACGAACCAAGTTTGGGCTCCTCTATCATGGCTCCAAGTGCATCAATCCCACATTAGCTTCTTGCAACCAACATATCACCAAGGGAAGGAGGAAGGGTTACATAAGGAGAAAGGTTGGAGGGGAAGGTTGAGGCTAAAACTCAAAATGAGATGCAAATCTTGGGCTAAGAAAGGGAAGGGATTTTGGCAGAGTTTTCTTATTCTCTTGCTCCTTTTCATAAATGACTCCCCAAGACCTCTTTTTATATGAGAAAAATATGGTTATTCAGTTTGGGGATGGGCTACAAGGGGTAAAATGTTTAGGAAACCCTTCCTAACTCGTAAACTTCGTCGAATTCCACACAATTTTATATTTTTTGCAACTTTTGGAGGTAAATGTGGGCTAACTAGCATGCAGCATGCGTGTGTAAGCGAAATAACTAGCATGCAGCACGTGTGTGTACACAGACTAACTAGCATGCAACACGCGTGTGTATGTGGGCTATTAGTGCAGCAAGGCACGTACACTATCAAAAAAATGGTTTTTTAGAAGGAAGCCTTAGTAGTATTTTTGGCAAAGAATGCAAATGGATGGGCCAATGTCTTGTATGCACAGATATGGAATTTTGGACTATAGCATTAATCCTTTCACATCCCCCTTTTCATTAAGCGCTAATATGGTGTATAACTTACACCCCTTTCACATACTTTTCTGTAATTATAGGGAAGAAATAAACCTCAAAGACACTCCCTGGTGTCTTCCTACAATCACTCTACTATGTCCCATATCATCCGTCAAACTTAACTGTTTCATCTTGCAATTAAGTATCACATCATGTGATTCCAACTAGTCCATGCCAATCACTATGTCATAAGATCCTAAAATCGTGACATAAAGATTTACCTTCGTTACAAAATCACCCAAGTTAATTTTGGAGTCCATAACCTTTCCTCCAACCTTCTGTTTGGCTCTTGGTGCCATTTCTACGTATCTGAACTTGTCCTGTTTGACTTTCTTTACCTTAATTATTTTTAGCGTTGCACTAGAAATAAAGTTGTTTGTAGCTCTTGGATCTATCAAAATACTAAAAATTTGATCAGCGATCATACCTGACGTCTCAATCACAGTGGACTGGTGCTTGGCCTAGTGGTTGTTCATCGCTGCATGTATTCGGTGGGCCTTGCCCAAATATCCAACTGTAGTGGGTCCTTATGATCCAGTAGCTCTAGCCTTCTCAATCAAACAATATCATTGGTAATGTGGCTCTCCACATTTCCAGCATCCATTCTTCAGTCCAATGCTCCTGGTCCCCGAAGTAGAAGTTGTTGATATAGTATTCTATGATCCTGGTATGTTCTATTGAACAACCTAAAATGTTATTGTTGTTGTAGACGACGTCTTTGTTGCTTCTATGGTGCTTTGTAGGGAGTCCTCTGCTAAGGATTCTGTCACTTTGGTGTCGAAAACATAGTTCCTCTAGGCATATCACGGTACCCAAAAGTTTGTCTTGTTGGTGTCTGCTATTGTTGCGCTCCCAGTGTTGCCTATCTAGACAGTCTAGAATGAGTCATGCCCTAACCCCCACTGTTAATCTATTCATCATATATGATGTCCTTCTAAACTACATCATGCAACGTCTGAGGCATTAGGATCCTCACCTTCGCACGAATGTTGAAGTTAAGGCCGAACACAAACTTGTTGACCTTTAACTTCTCTGTGTTCAGATGTGGAGCATATCTGAGTGGCTCCATGAACCTGGACTCGTACTCTGGTACCATACAACTACCATGTCATAAGGTGTTGAACTCATTAAAATGGTGCTCAATGAATTCGTCCGACAAGTACCTCTCCCTAAATTGTTCCTCGAACAATTCCCATGACACGTCTTCAATGGCCATGTTTAGTTGAGGTAAGAGGTGTAATCATGAAGTGTGAAGAACATCGCCATGTTCTCCAACCATGTTTTAAGGCATTGAAATCATTAAACTGGCACTCAATGAATTCGTCTAACAAGTACCTCTCCCAGAATCGTTCCTCGAACAATTCCCATGACACGTCTTCAACATCCATGTTTAGTTGAGGTAAGAGGTGTAATCATGAAATGTGAAGCACATCGCCATGTTCTCCAACCATGATTATGCGGACTTTCATGTTTGAGGTGTAATCATGAAGTGTGAAGCACATCGCCATGTTCTCCAACCATGCCTTGGCGTCTAAGACATCCATGGCACTTGAGAACTCGAGAAACTTCACTTTCTTGAGTTCTCTTTGTATACTACTACTACCTGTTGGAGTGCATTGAGAACCTTCATTGGGCACAGAGGTTCTGCCCTCATCCCAATCAAGATAGTTGATCAATTCCTCTGACATCCTTTAGAAGTATCTCATCATACCTACCACATCTCCCACAACAACCTGCTTCTACTCAGTAGTCTGCTCATCCCTCTGAGGGTTAGATCCCTTTGGTGTGGATACTCTTAGAGAAGACACACCTCTTATTCTCACACCATGGTGTCTACTTCCCTTGCGTCCTCTAACCATGATTACCTGCATGGAAAATTTCAAATTTATTAGTGATACATCTTTAATCATTTTGTTTAACACAATGGAAGGCGTAACGGGGCCCTTGTCGCGGGGTTGAACCCGCTCTGATACCATATGTAACATCCTCCTCTTTTCTTACAAAAATGTAATCATATTCAAACTATAAAATTTTGTTTCCTTGATTTATTCAAATATATTAATATCATTCAGTTTAAACATTACATAAATAATACAATCTTTATATATATAAAAGAAAAACCATCAATAATGATTTATAATCTATCAAGATAGTATTCTTATACAAAATCAACTTTTCAACAAGTTTTAGATACCTTAAGCACGACTTATCCTTAAATTCAACATCAATACACAAATTTAATTATACACAATCTCTAAAGAATGCATATCTTTACCAGCTTCATGTGAGTGCATCCTACACCATTCTTACCATAGAATACGCAAATTGAATCCTAAAATCTAAATGATTAACAGTGTAACAATTTATCTATCTACAAAACTTGCAATAATAAAATCACCCAAACAATTATGACATTTATATTAAGTTACTTTATTATTCTTAGCAATGAATCCATAATGTCATGTATAAAATCTAATAGTGAAATCTTAAGATAATATCATATAATAATATTATATACATATATATGTGTATGATATACATATATGTGTGTATGATAATTGTACTATTTATACCAATCAACTTCCACTTACAAGTCAAGTTCTAAATTATAACCCAAACACGACACTGGTAGAAGGTGTCATAAGCTCAGGAGGGGTGGTGTTCCATGAAAGAAATCAGAGACCAAGGAGTCGGTCCTGCAGAGAATAAATCAAAATCAACCTTTGAAACCCCAAGAAAAATCCCTTGTTGAAGGAAAGCAGAGCCAGTGAAAGGAGGAATCTACAACATACGTTGATCTAGCTGCGAGGAGAACGTCAGTCGTAGATCCCCGAGGCCTTTAGATTTCAATATTCGACACTTCGGATATACGGGTGAATTTAGTTATTATGTTGGACTCGCAAAGCCCCGGAGCAAAGGACAATCATGGATCTAGTGATTGGATGAGGGTCATTAGATCTCTGAGCCTTCATCCTTCGGTGATTTGACACTCTGAAAAGTTGAGCCATTGTTGTAAAGGGTGAGGAACTCCCGGAGTCCCGAAGTCTAGAGTGGACGTCAACCATAGATCCGCAAGGGAGGAGAATCCCCGAGAGCCATCCGATCAATCCTTAACATTGACAAAGGAGAGAGGAAGGGTAGGTTAATACCTACACTCATTATTCAATAGAACTTTATGACCAAGTTCGTACCGTAACACTCTGGGTAAATGGGAGTGTTGTGGAGTTGGTGAATCCCCTGGAGCATCGGAGTAATGGAGCTCTGAATAGTACCCTTTTGGCCAGCGCTTGGTTATAGCCTACAGTCACATGCGATTTTTTCAATCAGGAAATCAAAAAAGATGCATAGATGTATGGATTTCAATGGAAAAGGAATCCAAACAGGAACTAGAGTAATCAATTCATGTATACTAGAAACAGGAAATTAATCCCATTGACACCTTAATCGATACGGAGGATTAATAGTTTCCAAGGTATATACTATTCACAAAGATTTACACCTTGCACAAACAACAATTCTAATTTGGGAGGGAACCATTACATTTACCAGCTGTAGATACATATCGCAGTTCAGAATTTCATTGTGCCTTCGAGGTTGAACAATTAAATATATCTATATTCCAATTTTCTTAGAACCAAATATAAAAATTAACAACAAATTTCAAGCACCTGCATACATGCTTAGCATTACAATTTAATCGGCATGCCATCATTATATCAGAAGATTTTTTTTATCAGATTCTACGCCCAACTGTTTATATAAACTTCAATAACTATTCTAACATACTCGTAGTCATTGATAATCTTCTAATAAACTAAATTTGAACGTTATTCATAAGGTTCGTGTGATATATACATTTTTATATATACATATATGGAAATTACAAGATCTATAACAGTTCCATTCTTTATTTAAAATTTGTAATAATTCATTCAAAATATCTGTAATATTTCCATTCCTCAAATGAAATCTATACATTTACAATTCTTTACACCACTACAGAGAGAAATTCAATAAGTATAACAACAACATGATTATAACAAAATATCGTAACTAGAATGGCGATGAGTAAGGTCGATCTTCAACTTGAAGGTTGCACTACCTCAGCCTTTCTCCCACCTGTTAATCCAAGGACTTCATCGATACATCCCAGCCAACGCTAGGGGTACTCTTCTTCCCCCTTAGCCCCCCAAGTTGCAAAGGGGCCACACACAAAAACTACAAATGATAGCACCAAATTTTCCTTGCAAGGAAGAACTTCCACTCTCTACAAGTCTTGGAATCCCAACTCTCACAAGGAAAACTTAGTCAAGAAACATTTTGGCAGCATAACAGTACTAACCAAAGGTAACCCCCTTTTCACTTTTCCTCCATTTCTTTTATAGAATTATTTATCAATGACACTTGTCCCTGTTATCGCTCAGTTTGTAGGAGGGGTTTAGGTTAGCTTGAGTCAAGGCATCAAACTGGCGTAATAGGAGCTTCCCCACCCACTGTCACCTCGATGGGGAGCTCTTTCTATTTAGGATGGCTAATCCAAGGGATACGTCCCTAGTAATCTGGGTTTCTGAAGAATAAGGGTCAAAGTTGAAGGGTTTCAAAGGTTAAGATTAAGCTTCCCTTCATAGATCACTGCCAATAGAGATAGTCAAGGAGAAAAGATTCCACTGAATGGCACCTGTTTGCGAGACAAGACAAACAAAGCTAGAACATGTGTTGCAGTGGTTAGTGCTTCAAATATTGATGACTATCTTTAAGATATATATGAGCAAGGATCAAATGTAATTATTGAGGAAGTCAATGATTACTAAACAAAGACAAATGGCTTATATCACTTCTTCAATAAATACAAAAGAGATAAAGGCATTCAATGTATACAATTAATCCCAATTATATCACAATGCACTATAAATCTGCTCATATATATATAATGTTGCTACGTCACAATGCAGAATGAAGGTGACGTCAGCCCTAGTAATAGGTCAAAATTGAAAGACAATCAGTAGGATGTTTTGTCAAATAGGCTTATAAATGAAATCAACAACTCAAAATCTATCAAATAAGGTGATGAATGTCACAATGTTTCAAGCCAAACAAGAGATCAAACAAGTGTGACGTCACCTATATTATTTATGTTGTAGGGTTAGGGTTAGCTAGTCAAAGAGGTGGACGTTTTGAAAAATTAACCAATGAAAGTATTCAAAACCTCTATGGCTATAAAGAGATGAGTCAGCCCCAACTTTTAGTCCAATCACAAATCTAAAATAGGCAAGACGTCATCATCAAACTAGGGTTAGTCTAGACGCTAGGGTTAGTTAGGGTTTCAAATAAAGAGAGTTTGAAAGAGTTGTTTAAGCACAAAAAACTTAACGTTGTACTTCTAGATTAGTGCCTTGGGTTAATGGAGTCAAATGGAGTAAGACTAATGGCTTGGAGAAATTTAAACCTAAGGACAAGAGGATTAGGTTTAATGGTGCTGCTATGGCAGGGCCACTAAATCAAAACCCTAAGAAGAGAAGGCTTATTTAGGTGTAGCTAAGGCTAGGCCTAATGCTCCTTCTTCT
>ML777684.1:739638-750062 GCA_009831015.1 Picea engelmannii | reverse complement strand
ACAGTTTCAAGTTTTGCAGTGCCAAAGATTTGTACATGATGATGTATGTGATGTGTTTTAATTTACATGTAATGTACAATTTTTCTTTCCTTAAATCTTATATGTGGGCAAGATATCGATTCATGATGTAATTAGCTAACGAATCCGAAACACTATTAAGTTCTCTTGGAATGTGTCTATATTCAATGTAATCGAACATTCGTTCAAGGCGGCGGACTTGTAGGTGGAGACGTAGCAGGATAGGACTACGGATAGCGTAGATGCAGTTGAGTTGATAGACCACGAGTTGGGAGTCTAAGTAAACAATGATACGAGAGATACCTAGGGAGGAGGCTTGGGTCAGTAGTCCGATGACAGCATGATATTCTGCCATGTTGTTGGTTGCTGGTCCTAAGCAGATACCTCCTGAACTCACCACCTCGTCAAATTGGTAAATAACCCATGCTGTCGAAGCAATGTTCCGGGTATGTCAACTAGCGCCATCCGCGAACCCGAAAAAGATAGGAAAGGAAGATGTCATCTGCACATGAAAACATAAGCACAGTCATGAGTGGCAACGGTAAAGACTCGAGCACGCAAAAGAAATAGACACACCAAACTAAAATACAATAATGTACAAAGTATAGATGCTAGGTGATCTAGGCATAGTACTTTTTAAGGTACAGCCCATTTCGGGGCTCTCTCAGGGAAATTCCATCATGATCTACTAATTCGTAGGCACCTCTATGTAGGACACGCTTCATGATGTAAGGATTGTGCCACAGAGGTTCTAACTTTCTTGTCCCCAATTTATCGTGAGCTTGGTCATAAACGAGGACTAATTCTCCTTCTGCGAAAGTCCGAGGGTGGACGGATTTGTCGTATTGACTTTTAATTCATTTATGATGTGCCTCATTAGCGAGAGCAGCGTCACGACGTGTTTCGTCTAGCTTGGACAGATACAAGAATCGTTCTTCTTCAGCAGAAGTATGGGGCAGGAGTTCTTCTTTCAGTTTGAGTGATGGAATCTCACACTCGATTGGTAGAATGGCTTCAATGCCATATACCAACTGGAAAGGAGTGAATCCAGTTGAGGTTTTCACCGAAGTGCGATAAGCCCAGAGAGCAGAGAAAAGTTGTAAATGCCACGATGTTTTGTTTTCCCCTACCATGCGTTGGATCATGGTTTTTAGGACTTTGTTGATGGCCTCAACTTGTCCGTTAGCCTGAGGGTAGTAAGGGGATGAGTTTTCATGGCGAAAACCCAATTTGACATGTAACTCGCTCATCATATGGTTCTTGAAGTGTGCACCATGATCAGTGACAATGGCACGTGGTACACCAAAACGAGTTATGATATGGTTGAAAAGACACATAGCTGCAGTATGACCATCGTTCAGGAAGGTAGGCATAGCCTCAGCCCATTTGGTGAAGTAGTCGACGACGACGATGATGTAACCGTGCCCCTCGGCTGAGGTAGGCTTACACTCCATGAAATCGATACCCCAATTGGCAAAGGGGCCGATGGTGATAATGGGGTGCAGCGCAGTAGGGTGGGTGCATGCCTTCTTGTTAAAGACTTGGTAGGGTGGGCATTTTTTGACGGCCTCGATGCAATCTTTGAAAATCGAGGGCCAAAAGTACCCGGCACGTAGGATTTTTTGGGCTATGGCCATCCCGGAAAGGTGACCGCCACAGGCACCAAGGTGACAATCGTTCAAAACGCGTTCAGCCTCCTCATGAATCAGACATCGCCGAAGGATGGTGTCAATACCACGACGATACAAGGTGTCACCAATGATGAGATAACGACGAGAGTGGTGACGAATGCGTCGACGTTCTTCGCGAGAAATGGTGGGCTGAAAATGTTGGGTTTGAAGGTAGAGGAGAATGTCTCCATACCAAGGATCGGAAGTGTTGATGAGGAAGAGAGATTCATCGGGGAGAGAATCTCTAGGTTCAATGTTTTCATCGGCACGAGGGAGGGCATACATAAGCTCTGCAAACACCAAGGATTTCTTGGCTTTGGCCTTCGTAAACTCAAGATCGAATTCTTGAAGAATAACGATCCATTTAGAATATTTTCCCCCAAGTACTTGACGTGTCAAGACGTGGTACATAGGGTTGGAGTCTGCGATTACCGTGGTGGTGCGTAATAAGATGTAATGGCGGAACCTCTGGACAGTGATGACGGCTGCCAGAGCCAGTTTCTCGACATGTGAATATCGGAGCTTAGGTCCAGATAGACTCTTGCTCAGATAATAAATCACATGTTCTTCGTCGTTGGAGTCCTCTTGAACTAACACCATCGCAATAGTGGAAGCGGAGGCGGCTAAGTAAAGGATATAGTCCCTTGTATACTCCAGAGGGTGTAACAAGGGAGCGTGGGTCAAGGCGTGATTGAGAGCATCGAATGATCGTTGGGCAGTGTGATCCCGGATAAAAGGGGTGTTTTTCTGCGATAACCGCATAAATCCTTTAGTTATCTCGACATAGTTGCAGATGAAACGACGAAGGAAGTTTGCTTTGACTTGCAAACTTTTCAGTTGGGTTAAATTGGTAGGTGGGGGTAAGGCTAGAATGGCCTTAATCTTTAAGGGATCCGCCCTGATCCCATCTTTGGAGACAATGAAACCGAGGAGTCGACTAGATTCGACAACGAAAATGCACTTGTGTGGGTTCAAGCGAATACGGTAGAACCGACATCAAAGAAAAATTGCCCGCAAGTGATCAATGTGATCGGATCGATTGGATGAATGGGCGGGTAAATCGTCGAGGTAGGGCTCCGCGATATGTTTGATATCGTGGAAAGCGTACGACATGGCCCATTGGAAAGTGGCACCAGCATTTTTTAGGCCAAATGGTAACTTACGATAGGCAAAAGTTCCCCAAGGGCAGATAAAGGTTGTCTTATGTTGATCAGCAAGTAAGATTTCAATCTGGTTATACCCAGAAAAGCCATCCATGAAAGAGAAGATTATGCTCCCTGCGCAATTATCGATGATTTGGTCGATGAAGGGCGTAGGGTAGTTGTCCTTGGGACAAGATTTGTTGAGATCTCGATAGTCAACGCAAACACGAATGGCCCCTTGTTTTTTGGCAACCGGAACAAGGTTGGAAACCCATTATGTCAAAGGGACGGGGTAGATAAAGCCAGATTTGAGAAGTTTTTCAACTTCTGCCTTTATAGCTGTGATTTTCTTGGGATGAACCGGGCGAAGTTTTTGTCGAACAGGTTTCGCGTCGGGATAAGTCTTGATTTCGTGTACGACGATTGAAGGGTCGATCCCTGGCATTTCCTCGTAGCTCCAAGAGAAGACATCGTGGAATTCTTTAAACAAAGCAGTATAAGAGGCCACTTCCTCGGGTGTGCAATTAGCACCAAGGTTAATGTTTTCCACGACACCTTCTTTGATCGAAATATCAATAACGACCGTGGTAGAGATGTTACCCATATTCCCCTCAGAGAGAATATCTTATGTGAGGACAGGAGATTGCGGAGCATCAGTAACATCGGGAGGGAAGACAGAGCGTATGTCTTGGTGAATTCCTTCCAAAGGTGGAAGAAAAGAGGATCGGTGATGGTTATCATCCCAAGGCAGATCGTCAATGTTAAGCATTTCCATAATAGATTCATCAGAAGGAAAAATTTGGGAAATGTAATCAACAGCGGACGACAGGGAATCCAACCATGAGGGCACTAAGTAGGCATATAGTGCCAATAAATGTGAATCATTCAAAGAGGGAGAGTCAGATTGAATCACTACGTATGTGGCCTCGGCTAGGCTGAGTGGCATAGTTTCACCGAGCACATCGAATTCCAGAGGACTAGGTACAATCCAAGGGTCAGATGATTCCAAGGATTGATAAGGCATAATCGAGATCAAATTGATGGCGGCAATATGATGCACGGTAGGTGGAAGTGGTGTAGGGAAAGTACCCATAAGGCTAGAATCTTTCAATAAGCCAACACCAATGCTTTCATATGTAACTGGGTGGTCTCCCAAAAAGGGAATGTTGCTGGTAGTAGGGATGAGGGCGTCGGGTGTACAGAAATCAAGCTGATCGATGGTGTCAATTTTGCCTTGATGGGGGAATTGCACACATCGAAACACCGACGAGGCGACGGCTGTCATAGCGTAGAACCAACTTCTTTCGAGTAGTAGGTTGTAATCGAGGGGAGCATCGACCACCTCGACATCAACGGTAACAGTTTTGCCGCCCAACTGAATGGCTAAGGATTGTAATAATCCTTGAGGATGAAAACCTCGTCCATCGAAAGCACGTAACATCGTAGAGGATTTGTTAAGGGCAGGTGATTTTAAGCCCTTCCAACAAGCTAAGGACATGACACAAGTAGAGGCTCCCTCATCCAGGATAGTTCGGTGGATTTGTTGATTGTGAACAACAACATCGATTTGGAAAGCTAGCTGGTGGGAGAGTCATGGTTGATGATCATCCAGATTAAATGTGAGGTTGTTTGATGACTCGGGATCAAAAGCGTCGATAGCAGCTAAGAGTGTTCTACGTTGGCTGGGACAGTGTTGTATAACTTCCAAGGCGGACATAGCACACGGTGCTTGGGCCAAATCTTTTACAATGTTGTAGTTTTGGGCAGCCCGTGAATTAGGATTGAAGGTAGATTTCTGGATGGTGCTCTTAGGAGGGCATAAAATGGAGTCAAACGAAGGTTTCTCAATCTGAAGTAGTCCGGATGGGGGGCTAGCAGAGGGAGGACCAATGGAAGATGGTAACAGGTCCGGTGCGGAGCCATTAGTAGTCTTCGGCTTATCAGGTTTAACTGGTGTGTCATATGTTGCAGAGCGAGTGGTTAGATTAAACTCGTTGAACATGTAAATGTGAGCACTTGTCGAGGCTTCATCATGGGGTGGATTGGAACTGCCCCTTGTGCTGGGGGTTTGAGCAACCAAAGATTGTTGTTGCGGAAAAGGTTGAGTAAGCACAGCGGGTTGTGAATTTCCCTTGAAAAGATCGGCCACTTCATCGCGATGTGGACAGTCTCAGGTGTAGTGATCATCGCCACAAATGAGACATGGGAATTTTGGTTTTCGTTGTGGTTGTTTTCCAGCAGCAGGGGTTTGCGGTTGATTTTTTGGTTGTTCATTGTTATTGTTTTTCTTTGGTTTATTTCTCGCTTTCTTCTTGCCCCCAGATTTTTGTGAAGGGGTTGATTGGACCGCATTCACCTCAGAGACCTGAGTTTGAGGGGGGGTAGAAGAGGGTGCAGTCGGGCTGGGAGCAGTCGTCGAAGCGGGGCGCTGAATCGTTCCAGTCGACTGGGTAGTAGATTGGGTCTTGATGGAGCCAATAACTCCATCCGCATGGGAAGCAGACGATGGTTTGGATGGATCGTTAGTGGCACGGGTAGCATTCGGTATCAACTCGTACAGAGTACCGAATTGTGAATAGACTAAGTCTAAGTACTGAGCTTGGGCAATGGCTTCTTCCTCGGTGACTACACCACCCATGGCAACATCACGAGCAATCTGGGGTAACAATGATTTAGTGAACCATTCCGCTAACAATTGGTCAGGAATGACCGCTTTGATTAGCCTTCGTCGTCGTCTCCATTTATGAATATGATCGGAGATATGTACGAACGTTGTCTGACGAAGGGAGGTTAATAGTTCAGTACCCGTCTCATATCGAATGGGTAGTTGGAAGTGTGTGAGGAAGGACATGGCGAGAGAGTTGAAATCGTGAAAGGATGCGCGTGGTAATTCGATATACCATTTCACTGCGGAACCCGTAAGCGTTCGTTGGAAAAGTCGCAAACGTATAGAATCATCCATGAGGGAGTTGGATGAACACCACAAATGGAAAGTCATCACGTGGTTGTTTGGGTCTTCTCCAGACTTTTCATCGAATTTTGGGATATCAGAAGGAAGTTTAGCTAGAATAGCTGGCCAAATCGGAGAATGATAAATAGGATCATTCGTTAACCGAGACAATTCTGGAAGGTCCAGGGTATCCAGAAAAGGTAGTTGTCGGTTAATCTATGGGTAATGCTGGTGCGGCATTAGGACACCAGTAGGGCCAATCACTGGGTTATGTGGATAATTGTAACTAGTGGGCCCCCTTGTATGAGGTTGGTGTTGACCAGGGTACACAGGATTTGAAGTGTTTTGAGAAGCATGTGTGAGTGGAGGATAACCGGATGGGTTTTGAGGATTATAGGTTGGGTTTGGCGCTTATCCATAAGGAGGTTGTTGCGGAGTCTAAGAATTGTGTCCTGCCAAGAACTGTGGGTTTCCTGGAAAAGGGACGTTCCATGGATTGGGTGTGGCGGACGCATTTTGTCCATGTGGTTGATGGTAGACTCCGGATTGAGGCTGCCCCCCAGCATGAGGGTGCCCCCCAAATGGAATTTGTCCTCCGGTGGGAGGATGCCCCCCAACTTGAGGGAGAGTTCCCAGAATTTGAGAACCAGACGTAAATGACTGACCGGTGCCTCCGAGCGGATTAGGACCACTAAGACCGATCCCTCCGGGTTGTTGGATAGATATGGAACTTCCCGGCATAACTTGGGTAGTAGTGGTTTGGGTAGTATTCAGTGCTCTGATCCCAAAAGGGAGTGTAGGTCTTGGTGTTACAGGTGTGCCAATCGCAGCTTGGTTGACCACCGCATTACCGGCGGGAATAGTCGGAATGTGCGGGACTATTGTAGAATGGGTCGTCTAGAGGGGAAGAGTATACCTTGGGCCAACGGACGGTATGTTTGGACCAATGGGTGGTGTGGCTGTAAAAGTGGTGGTACCGGTAAAATGGTTTAGGGGTACGGTGTAGGAAATGGGTGCTTCAGCGCCCATCCCCGTTCCATAAAGATCTCGCACCATGCACGGTGGACTTTGAACAATGTCTGCGGTCCAAAAAGGGTCGTCGGCTAAAGGGTTTTGATGAGACCCAATCAGGATGTCAGAAGGATTGACGACGACAAATTCACCAGCGGAATTCAATTGGAGGACACGTTATTCATATCCCTCCGGAATGCGGAAATCTTTCGGAGACTCTGAAACAATTCGAAAACTCTCTAAAGGAGTGGGAACTTCTTCCTGGGAAGTTGTAGTGTCTTGAACCTCGCTCTGTTGAGGAGATTCCTCCATAGAATGAGGGGGTAAAGGGGTGTTTCCTTCCATATTTTCTGGAGGAAGTCCCTGTAGCCTCTGCAAATGGCATGGAGGGTCAATGTTGGCAAAAAAGAGCCGGTGAAAAAGATCTATGGCCAACTACCGAAAAGAAACAACATGCGCTAATAAAATCTAAGAATCACAACCAAGCAAACAGGACCTTCTCTCGATGACCATACTAGTTGGTGATGAAATCCAACGTCGCATGATCAAGTCCAGAAGGGGTGGGGATAGGGTGGAACAGTTACAATGGCGACCTGCTTAATGGACTTACACCTTGGTGCAAGATTCCACGCAGTAATTGTGGATTTACCCTCCAAGGAGCCCGAGTGAGTTTGACCAATGTCCGCTCCAGGTACAGTGAGACTTCCCTTCACCGTCACCTTTTGTAAGACCCTAAAGATTATGGCCACTAAGGTTACCAATTCGCAGTCAGCCCCTAGGTAGGAACAGTCAACAGTCCGATCTGAACGTACGGGCAGGGTATCGAGCCCGAAATCAACCAAAAGGCTTCCACGCAGTAATTGTGGATTTACCTTTAAGCGATCCCCATAATACGATCTGACCACCACAATCAGTTAAACCACGGAGGGTTAGTCCCCGTAGCTCAGCCGAATGCGACCTCGTGCGTAAACCCTGTGTGAGAGGGGGATCCCAGGTAGACTTATACGATAATTGGATTTGACTCTCCCTAGCTCAGGATGCTAGTGTTTGTTTTGGAAACTTTGGAGAGTTATGCTCACAGCCTAATCCAAAGTACTAATCCTAATCTACTGTTGGTGGAGGATCCTAGAAAAGAAATATTTCTAGATAATTTTTAATTAGCGTTCATTTTTATAGTTGTTCTTTACTCAGAAGGGGTGCATGGAAGTGAAACGAATGGAATTATGACTCAGTCCCAAAAATGCATCAAAGATGGTAAGCAGTCATTTCTTTTTGATGAACATCTATCTAAGGGGGAGAGAGAGTTCTTTTCACTAACAAGCACAAATACAGAATGTCCTCAAACAAATTTTCCTCAATCAAATTCTGATGTGATGCTAAAACTTTTGAGATACCATCTAATATGCACAATCAATCATGAAGATGCCTTTTATCATTTGCATATGAATAACGATTAATTCAAAACAATGCTCGTCTCGCTAATTATCTTCTTGGATGAATGAAAATCAGACCAACACAAGCAAGAACCATACAAACAATACACCCTCTCGTTGTGACCAAAACAAGAAGCGAAAGAAAAGAAAAAATCAAAGAGAAATCAAACTTCAAACCAAAAGAAAATGTTGAAGAACAATGATCTTAACTAAAACCAAATGAAGAGATTTGTAGGCCTTTGATGACCTTCACCAGGGTTTTTCGTTCAGTCAAAAAGAGAGAAAGACAATGCATGGGTTTCAAACTCCAAATGGCAGAAAAACTCAACGACAATAGTGAAGAAGGCTACAAAACCCAAATATCAAGATGTTCATCCTTCAAAAAGACAGATGTCAAAGCTGGAAAGGAAGAAGGATTGACTCACAAGGTGACCCAGCAAGAGAAACACAGAGGTACAACCCTGAAAATAAAACAATTCTGGACGGTTTATTGGCCAAAGGAGGGATGGCGCTCTGTTGTCAAAGACAAGGAGCGTTATAGTGCTCTGTGTAAGGCACTCAGGGAGAGCTAGCACTCTGTTAACACAGGGACAGGGGCGCCAAGGTCAAAAAGCTCTTAAAAATGTCAAAAATGCAAAAATTGCAGTTCAGTTTCAACAATTAGACTGAGTGTGATGGGGTAGGGAATCAATCAGCTCATGAAACCAATCAAAAGAGGGGTGAACCAGGTTTGAAACAATCAAGCGGTAAAACAAGGTCTATGAGGAGAAATCAAAACAAGAAGTTTCGATTTGAGGCCTCCCCAGCGGAGTCGCCAGTTTCTGTTGTAGGAAAATCTCCCTGCGGACAGGTAGATTGCCTCAAAGAGCTAGACCCTACTCTAAGACAGAAAGTGATTAACGTGGACACTGACTTCCTTTCAAATCTATACAAACTAACACATGAGAAGGAAGGATAACAGCAATACCTTTTTATCGATGTTTGTCCCTGCATGCTCCAAGTCGAGCTCCAGACTCTCGCTCCTCGCTGAATCCTGTAGACAAACAAAGTACGACCGCTTCCTACTCTATTGATATTAGCTTGAAAACAGATCTATCTATCAATGATAAGTTCATGTGAAATTAGACACAAACTAGAAATAAACAGGCCAAGCGTGTCATATTAATGAGAATAACGACAGCAGTACTTACAATCGTAGATGTGAATGCGACAGCTTCGTCAAGTCCCCTTCGTCTAACCCTTGCTCGAAAGATCCACGACCTGGATGATAACAGCTTCACCGATCACTCTCCTCTGACTCACTGGGTGTTTCCTATGAGATCATAGGTTTCATGCTAGCAATTCTTCCCCCTTTCACCACCATAGAGTCTGCTTATATAGGTTAAGAGGAGCTTAACCTCTTACATTATCTTTAGAACAAGTTGAGGAATTCCCTCCTTGGATCAGGGATCTTCTGATGGAACCAAGAATTTGAATGCAACTGCCTTCTAAACTTGAGATATCCTCCCCTTATTCTCCTCAACGGGCCAACTACTACCTCAGTTTAGACAGTGCTCCCTCAAAAGGGGCATCAGAGCGCTATAGCGCTCCCTAAAAATCTTGAGGGGGGCGTCAGTGCTCCAAAGATGGATAGTGCTCCTTCTGAGGGGCAGACAAGTGTTATAACGCTCCCTGAGACCTTATAGGGGAGCGTCAGCGCTCCTAAGGCTGATCTGGGGGAGCGCTCACCTTCAAAACCTTTGCTTAAGGGCTCTTCTCAGGTGATAAAAGTTCCTAGACTTCAGTCAATCATTTTCCCTCCTCCAAATCAAGTGTATGAGATGTCTTAGGTGCCTCCTTAGTGTCGTTATTATGGTAGTACACTTGAACAACATTTGCGACACTTGTGAACAACTTGCGACACTTGCAAAAGTCGTAAGGAACATGTGACACTGCGACAGTTGAGAGGATTGTGCAACACTTGCTACACTTATCGAAGTGAGCAATATTGAGGTGTAACACCCATGACTAGGGTTGACATCAATGACAACAACCAATATTCCAACAATCTCCCCCTATGTCATTGATGGCAACACTCATGCTCCCCCTATCATCATGATCCCAATTTCTCTCCCCCTTTGACATCAATGGCAAAGGGTATGGCTTCTCCCCCTGAGTTTAATGGCAAAAGGTAACCTTCTTCTTTGGGGTTGCTCCCCCT
>ML777684.1:697109-708282 GCA_009831015.1 Picea engelmannii | reverse complement strand
AGGAAAAAGTGGTGTGATATCTATTGGATGCTTGATTCTTGCTATTATGGTGGAATATTCTGGTGGAGTCACCAGGAAAACTAGGGAAAAGGATTTTGGCAACTCCACAACCTAAGAACCCACCTTTCCCTAATTACCCTTTCCATCTTTTGATTAGTCTTGAGCTCATCCGGTGACTCCATTGAGGTGTCATTTCAGGCAATGCAATTATGGCACCATGGGATGAACCCTTTCCTAGAGCTTACTGTATCTCGAAGGCACTTTTGTAGATGGAAGAGGAAGAAATTGTTGATGAAGCCATTGAGCATATAATGAAACTTGTAAAAGGGTTATCTCAAAAATCTATCGAAGAGAAAGCCCTTGTAGTTGAAGATATGATTGAAGAGAAGGTTTATGGAGAAAGTTACCATGAATACCCCGATGAATTTTCTCAAGCTAAAGGCCTAGACAAAACTTCAGTGTCTATTCTCAATGTTCAGGAAGATGAAGTTCTCAAGCCTTGTGAAGAAACAATCAGTTCCAATGATACAGTTGATCAACATATTGATGATTTCATATGTGTTGGAAGGTGTAGATGGGACATGGCTTGTCTCATTTTTTATAAGGACCACATTTATGAAATTCAGAACAACTCTCAAATGAATATTGAGTTGTCACCTTCAGTGAACTGGTCTTCCTATTTAGATGATCCAGGTATTTGGTGGCATGATGATGATATGAGCATGGATTTGTCTCATCCATTCAAGGATGACTTGTTACAACATACTTATCTTGATACGCAGCCACACCTTGAGGATCATCCTTGGAAGGATCCAAAACTATTATCTGATGAATATTCTCAAAAATATTCTCAAAAGTATTCTATAAAATGGCTTCCCACCTTTTTAGAGGATGTGTGCATGAAGTTTTTCTCTTCAGGGAAAGACAACGAGTGGTACAGCAAAATCCCTCCCGAAAAATTACCACCTAGGAAGTGTTTTAAAACTTTTTCACCGAAGGATTCATAGAAAAGGGAAGCAATGATCATGCAATCGAGCATGAATATGAGCCATCATCTATACATGGTATCCATCTTCAATGTTGGGTGGATCGGTCTTGTGGTCATTCTTTTCGACATGATTTTCTCCCTCCCACCCGTCTCCATCAGTTACTTTCTATGATTTATGATATGCTTATTAATTATCAGGATTATTATGTGTTTAACTTATCTTTGATATACTTTGTAATTAAGTACAGGAGAAAGCACCTTGGAAATACATTGAGCATGTGGTTGCACTTGTTGTATGACTTAACTTGACATCACTTGTTATCTAACCTTCAGGGCCACGAGCCCCAGGTAAGTAGGTAAGTCACTTTGCTTTCTTGCATTTGCATCTTGCTTACTCATGGTAGTTTAGTTGCATCTCATTTTTACTTTCATTTTTCTCTACTTGCATTATTGATTTATGTTATTTACATATTAGTTTAGAATTTTTTGAAAAGGGTGCAAAATTTTTTTTTAAGGATTAGTTGAAATTTTGGTTTTCAGATTATATGAACAAAGGGTGAGTGAGCCACCCTGGATGTCATAGTTTGTTCTTCCATTATGTGTAGGCACAGGTCTTACCATGAGATGTTGAGGTTCTCATGCACTTCACGGCGAGTACCTATCCCCAAATAGGAGCTAGATGTTATCCACCATTTCTATGGATAACTCAGGAGATGATGTATTGAGGCCCTTGGATTGCAGACATGGAGTATCGAGAGCCAGACCAATAGGCAGATGCCCACATCACACCACCCATCACCTTGTGATCAATGGTTGCTCCATTCACCACAGCAGTTGGGTTCACAGAGGATGATAGGTTTTGCTCCATGAGGTAACAAGTATGATGTTGTGGTAAGTATCATTTTAATCAATGAAGCATTTGGATATGTTGCAAATGGTCCTTTCTTAATATTGAAAAACGTTTTCTTAGAAATTATGCTCTTTGCCTTGTTTCACTTTGGTGTTTGACATCGTCGTCCTCGTAAGTAGTCACCCTTGGGGAAATGGTTTCTATTGGGGGGTCTCCTTGATGAGTCATCGTACCAGTCCCACACATATTTTCCACTTTCCATGTTTCCTTCCCTTTGTTTCTTCATCTTTTGGGTTTTCGGGCCACATTGAACCAAAAAGGACTTGTACCTCATTTCATGGGAAGAAGGAGCTAAACGCCCAGAAGCTTGTAGCTGGAAAAAGATAAAATCCAATCCTAAACGTTCCAGGTGCTCACCCAGGGATCATGAGAACAATGAAATGTTTCTCACAAAAAAAAGAGGGACCCTTAAAATAAATAACTAATTGAACATGCCAACCAAAGTAGGCAATGTTTTGCATGCTTATGTAGAAGCCCCACATATCATCTTCAACTTGGGGAAGTGTTGTTCCTGAGTTTATGTTTTAAGGCTACAAAACATACCGTCAAGGCATCCGTAAATGATTTCAAAGGAATAATTTAGAAATAGTAATTTTAAAGAACGTTAAGGCAAAATCAGTTTCTCAATTGTCTTTGTCTTGCTTCTTGTTGTTCTTGGATGCTAATGCCACGTTCAATAGCAGCCCATGATCGTTCTAGTTCTACCCGGTTGGTTGTTGTCTGTAAAATGGTGTTAAATAGGTTTAAAGCAATGCTAGTTTGGTCTTGGAGTCCGGGTTCTACGTTAGGTTGTCTGCTACTAAGGACAGTCATGGATAAAGAAAGTTTTTTAGGGTTTATAAAGGAATTTTAATCAATTTGTCACTTCAGATTTCCAGAGATGAGATCAAAGAAGACAATTTTAAAATCTAAAACAGTAATATAAAACACATTCAAGGTTGTTTCCTGGTTTTATAACAATTTCGAGAATTATGAACAACAAATGAACATTACAGAGAAATATAAGGCTTTTATCACGAAAGAATCTTATATTTCCACGGACAATCATGAAAGAAAAAGACAATTTTTAACAAGGGTTAAGAATTAAGGAACAAAAGCTTTACAGGTCTTAAAATTGCTAAAGCAATTTCAGAGGAAAGACTACAAACCTTTTAACATCCAAACCAACCTGAAAATATAAATAGATGTATTTAACTTCAAATTGATTTACTTGTTAGATATAACATTAAAAGGAAAAATTCAACAGAATATGATAAAAAGGGAGAAGACACATAGTTACAAAGTTACAAGATCCAGAATCTCGTTTGCGATTTGTATTCCGATGTATTTATTTCTCTATTTAAACGCACTGAACACATTTTCCCAAAAAAATTACTAAGATCCTGGGAGCCTCGGGTATCTCATTTTCTTCAAATGAGAAAAATCTCCTTTGTAATTCGGGCAACCGGTTTTCTATCATACTTTCTGTGAATTTAATTGTTTTCAACTTTAAACTCGAAGTCACCATCCACTTGTTAATCTCTGTGATGTTGATCAATTTGATGTTCGAAATTTATGCTTTCTTTTCCTCGAGCTCTTCTCTAAACCTCAGTTGATGCTTGGCTATATTGACTTCACCTAACAACCCAGAACAACCATTTGTTCCGATATTCAATGACTCTTTTTCAACGAGATCGAAGATTCCTTGGCAATCTTCGTTAACTTCTTTTGTGATTCTTTTATATTCAGCCAATTTTGATTCCCAGACTTTTATCATTATATCCCCTTTTACCTGTTCAGAAATAGATAATTTCTTATTTTTTCCAATTTCTTCTTTTAATGATGAAGCCACTACTTTCTGAAAAGTAGTCCTTACTGCCTTCGCTTCTCTTTCTTTCTGGAACACATTTTCCATGGACTTATTTGATTCCTGAAAATAATTCTGAATTATTTCCAAATTCCATAATACTTTTTGTTGTTCCTCTTCTATTCTTGCATATATTTCCGATGCATGTGTCCTGAAATGTCCAAGTTCAACTACTTGGTTAGTAATAAAATTAATCTTATCATGCAACTGTTTATTTTCTTCTCCTAGCTTTTGAACTTATTCCTGTGTGACATGTATTAGATGTTTTGCCTCATCTAAATCTTTATTTAATTTTTGGATTTCTTGCATATCTTTGAGTCTAGCTTGTTCTAGACCCTCATGTATTTCCCAACCAATATTTCTTTCATTTTCCTTCAGTCTGTCTTGCAACTGGGTTATTTCTTGATCCTTCTGTTCAAGCATAGTTGTTAGGTTTCCTACAGAATATATATTAGTTGATGTTATAGCACCCATTGTTCCTGCTAACTCTGTAGCGAACTCTCCTTCCTTGATTTTCTTCCCATCTATGATAACTCTATGCTTCTTAATTGATCTTTCTCCTACAGAATGAATTTCCTGTTTCAATACAGCTCTTCTCTTTTTGCTGAAAAAATAATCTGACGAGGGGATTTCATCTCTTGAAATCGGCTCTAGATCACTAACATACAAACATCCTTCATGAGGGGTTCCAAAAGTAGAATGTAGTGGAGTTAAAGATGTAATGGAGCTACCAAGTTCTTTTGAAGCAGTTCCTCCAATCTTTTATGGAATATCATTAAGAATTATTGGACTTGTTTCCAATCCTTTTCCTTTCTCTATCCCTGGTTCTTTTATCTGAGAACCCTTTGTGTTTTGAGGCGGTATTTCAGAATCCTTCAACTTATCTTTGTCATTTTATTTATCCTGAGTATCAGTTTCAAACCCTAGAGGGGTTTCTTCCTGTTCTGGCAATGAAGTCGATATTTCACCTTGTAAAATCTTCGGCAGGCAGCTTCACCTATGTCTTTGAAAAGATGCAAACCCAGCCTATGAGTCAGGTGACAAGGCCTGTACTCTACTCTGCACTTCCTCATAAGATTTAACATCCTTGAAAATATCATCGTAAACAGAAACTTCATGTTCATATGCTTTTAAATTACAATGTATGTAATGCCGACTAATTATTTGGTAAGGATCATGTTTTCTGTGCTCGATGTTTACTAATTTAACTTCCTCCAATGACTCGACCTCCGCCTTAGAATGACCTAAGTTTGATAAACTAAATTTCTCGATATGAACAAGGAAAGATGGCCATGCTTTTTTCTGAAGGGCTTTTAATTCTAACCCAATACCACTCTTGGCTAGCTAATGAGCCACTTCTCTGCATACCAATCTATCTAGTAAGAACTTCGAGAGTGCGTGAGGAGGAATAGAACAGCCATAGACTCTAACATAGGAAAAAATTTCCTCAATAAACCAGTCTGCAACCGATTTGAGGATTTCTATGATTACATCAGAAATGTGAGGGGGTTCGCATCCAAAAATATTTTGTGCAGAGGAATAATGACAAAATGACACACATCATAAAAAACATCTTTAGCATTTTCTTCCCGGAGAGTTGAGTGGTATTTATGAACAGGCTCTGGACAGGAAACATTCCAACTCCAATTCATTAATGGAAAGGGAGTCATAAAACAAATGGCATCCATAATATATGCAGACATATAAAAAGACACTGGTTGTCCCTTTGACTTGGTTGCTTTATAATTTACAACCTCTTGCGTTAGGTTATCTGACAAAAATTTATGCTAATTAAAACTATGTCCTTCTGAAACTTCCTCTAAGAAGGGTACCCAGACTACATGAAAGTGACAAGGATCCTTTCTCCCGAAAAGTCTACATAACATCATTGCTACATAAACCATATATTCGTTTAAGGAAGCTGTGGCATAAATCCCATGTGAATCAGCCCTAAACTTTGCTTCAGACCTGGTCCATCCTCTAATCATGTCGGGGTATGTCTGGCCCGCTTCAATGCATTATTTTCTTTGAAACTCGGCTAAAAACTCAGAATTAAAGGTGTGTCTATAATTTGGCGAGAGTTTATACATTACTTGAATGTGCTTAGGCCTGAATGAGCCAACGATAGCCCCTTGCTCGTTCTGAATGCTCCTTGTTGGGATATCTACTTTATCCAGAGCCCAGCTGACCATCTCAATATATGACACAAGTCTCGGACGCGCAGCAACCTTATGAAGCTCAGACTCGGCAATGTCTCGGATATGATTTTCCGAATCGGGGTCTGCATATTTAAGCTCATCCTCCAGCAATTTGGAAATTCCAATCCACGATTTGACGGCGTGTACGCCGTGTGGAGTAGTATAAGAGATAGTATTGCCTTCTTGTTGGTCTTCATTTTTCTTCGGTGCTTTTTTGGGTGCCATAGCTCTGCATTTAACTCGAAAACCTGTCACAGAGAGTGGGTGAAAAGACTTAGCTTTGAAATGAAAATACAGACGTTCGATCTTTTAATTTGAATATATCTTACACATAGTGAGAATCGTACATCTGTTACAAAATAAAAGCTCATAATGCAGAAAAGATTTTCGGAGATATGCATTTAATGTGCGTACTTAGGTTTTCTCGTCATTTTCAAATAAAAGAGAAACATACTTAATCGGACCACGATGCATTAATGAACACTTCAAAAAAGGATTAACTTAAAAACTGTTTAGAAAGTGGATTATTAGTGTTAATTTTGAGTTAAATTTGAAAACCTGATTTTCGAGGTTTCGTCAGTCTTGATGTCGAAAAAATATGTCATCGAAGAAACCCGATTGCCGAAATCGTGATGTATTAATTTAAATTAAAACGTTTTTAGTATGTTAATTAATTAAGATTTGATCTTTTTGGGATTTTCGTTAATCGGAAAATCGGAAATCGGGATTTCGGGAAATATGATGACAAGAAACATGCTTCTCATAGAACCGCAAATCCCGAAATCGCGATGTAATTATTTAACTCTTAATCATTCTTAGAAGAGATTAGATTAATTTGTATCTTTACTTAAGGATCGAATGTATCGCGAAATCGGGTATCGGGAATTCGGGAAACACAATGACAATGATATATGATCTTATTGAATCGTGAATTCCGATATCGCGATGTGATTATTTAATTTTTTAAACGCTCTTAAATGAAAATTAAGTAATTTGTGTTTTAATTAAGTCTTAAAGTATCGAGAGATCGGGGATTGGGGTTTCACAATTTGATTTGCATTTAAATTTGTTTACGGCAAACCCCGAATCCCGACTTCTTTAACATTTGAGTGAAAAAACTCGCAAATTTAAAATTATACTCCTTTTAAATAATTTTTCGAAAATTGTTGCAAAATTTATATGTTTGTAAACCATTATCCATTCTTTATTCAAAAATAAATAAAAAAAGGTATCGCGAATTTCAGAAATGATGAAATTCTTGTTTTATGAAAGCCGAAAACTTAAAGACTCAAAAAATAAAAATCTAGGCCTTAAGGATAAAAGATTTTTAGGATCTGTTTCAACATAGGCTCCAACTGGGGACCTTGTCTCCCTGCGGGACGAGGAGAACATGTAGACTCAGTGCCTTATATTGGGTAAATGGTGTCAAGAGTTTATCTCTGATAAACTGTTCAAGGAGAAGAAAAAGAGATTATATAAAGCCTTTGAAAACCTTTTCAAAACTTCTTATTTACTTGAAACTCAGTTATAGTCTTCTTCAATATTCTCCTTCCCGTTCCAAAATTGAGTTAGTATTGAGATGATTAGAACAATCTTAAGAATCTTAACAGATTAATGTAAATTTCAACTTGCATCAATCGAAATAAAATTTATTTTATTTTTTTTTAAATCGGAAGCTCTATTTTGACTTAGGATGAATATCCGGCTTCGAAAACTGATTACTAGAATAGAGTAATAGATAAGTATGACAACCTTACAGACACCTCAGATATTGCTTCACTAACAGCAGGCCTGTTCAGTACCCCGATGAAATTATCTGTCCCTTTTTACTGAATTTCCTTTCACTGCTTCGAGTGCTAATTTTATGCTCAAACAATGCTTCACTGCCAGCAGGCCTGTTCAGTACCCCGGTGAAGTTATCTATTTCTTTTATATTTAGACGAGGGAAATCATTTAAATGAATTTCCTTTCATCGTCTGTAGGACTAGATGGAGGCAATCAAATATGAATTTCCTTTCACCATCTGTCTTATAGTTAGCTTGTGCCTACGAAGCGGGGGCAATCAGTGATACTTAATATATCAGGGGTGGTGATCTGTGTAAAAATTTATAATAGAGGTTTGTCAACTTGTTTTGGTTATTCTAGACCAATTTTTCTCAATCTTCAAAAACCCCTCAGTCTGTAGAGAAAAAGGGAAAAATTAATTTCAGGGGATTTTCTTTTGAGCAAGCTTAAAACCTTAGACAAACTGTTAAGAAACTTAAGATATTCAAAATTAACTCAAACATAACCATTTTTAGAGAGAAAAAATATGAAAACTGACCTTACTGAATTTAGTCATTTGTTGATTTTCACAGTTAATACATAATCTCTCTTACTCTGATAAGAAAGTCTGAAAGTGTGAAAGATAGTATTGAAGCTATAAAAGGAGATTTTTCAACAATTTATAAACCAGAAAACCTAAGTTATAATTTCAAAATAACTCTTTGGATTATATATATATATATATATATATATATATATATATATATATATATATATATATATATATATATATATATATATATTTTATTTTTTAGTTTTATTTTTAATTTTTTTAATTTTTTTTTGGTGAATTAATTATTCCATATAATGTTTTAAAAAATGCCCATTAACAGGGGCATTCAAGATCTTACCATCCAAATTTTAAAGCAGAAATGAATTTTTGCCTTCAGAAGATGCTACCTTAAATGGTCCATACCAAATATGATCGAATTCACCATTTTTTCCTAAATCTTCTTTTCGAGCAACACACCTCAAAACCAAATCGCCTGGGAGAAAGTTCATGTCCTTGGCTTTATGATCAAATAATATCTTCATATCATCATGGTACTTCTGCAACTTTTCGTCCACTACATCCCTGTGTTGCTGAACTTCAATCAGTTGATTTATCCTTCTGGTGAGAGGGTTTGATTCTTCCTTCTCGTCTTGCCATAGTTTCATCACAGGAAGTGCTAGGTTTATGGGCAACACTACATCTGTTCCATATACCATTTGAAATAGAGAAGTACCGATAGACTTTTTTGTGCTATCCGATTTGCCCATAAAGCATATTTTAAATGTAAATGCCAAGATTTTTTATTTTCGTTTAAGACTTTCTTGATTATACTGATCAAACTCTTGTTAGAAGATTCTGCCAAACCATTTCCTTGCAGGTAGTATGTTGTGGAATGACCCAACACAATATTATATTTCTGGCAAAAGATGATCATTGCCATAGATTTAAAATCCTGTGCATTGTCTGTGACTATATTTCTAGGACAGCCAAATCTTGACAATATATTCTCTTCTAAAAAGTCTATAACTATTGAATCAGTGGCCTTCCTTGTTGGGATAGCTTCCACCCATTTGGTGAAATAGTCTGTAGCAGTAAGAATCCATCTATGTTGGGCACTTGAATGAGGATTTATTTCACCTATGAAGTCAGGTCCCCATTGTTGAAAAGGAGCTTCTGTCTTGACTGGGACTAATGGCATCGCTGGTAGCTTATGTTTCCCTGTAAAAAATTGGCAAGGGCTGCAAGCTCGTACCTTAGCATTTACATCTGGGAAAAGTTTAGGCCAGTAATAACCAGCCCTCAGGATTTTATATGATGTAGCTCTCCAAGCATGGTGTCCTCCATAGACTCCTTCATGAAATTGACTTATAACTTCCTTTGTTTCTGATTCAACCAGACAGACTAAGAGGAAACCAAGCGGGTCTTTCCAGTATAATCGTTTCTCGGAAATACAGTATTTAACTGCATGCAGCTTCAGCGTTCTAGCTTTGGATGGAGACAAGTCGGCTAGACATTTCAATGTTAATAAGTATGCTACTATGTCCTTGTACCAATTCGACGATGCGAATTTCTCCTCGATCTTGTTTTCGACTATTTGGTCATCAAGTTCATTCACATCTATACATCCTTCTTCCTCCTTAGCACTGTTTATCCCAAGAGCCCTGAAATTGGATTCAACTAAAAGTTTAGCTAAACCCTGTCCTTTTACCAATTTGGTCGGTTTAACCTCCAAGTCAAATTCTTGAATTTTTGCAAGCCATCTTCCTCTTTTACCATCACTGTCTGCTTGAACCAGGATATCTTTTACAGCACTAGTGGGTACATATGCGATCACTTTAGAATGTAACACATACGTTCTAAAAGCTTTCAATGCTTTTACCATAGCATAAGCTTGCTTTTCCATTATATTGTATTTAAGTTCAGCATCTCGGAGGCTTTTACTAAAGAAGGCTATAGGTTGCTCAAAACCTTCCTCATTCTTCTGAAGGAGTACAGCAGCGAGCGTGTGTTCAGAAGAAAATGAAAAGATAAGATAATCTGGGCTCGCTAGTACTGGTGCCTCACTTATGACTTTCTTAATGTGGGCAAAGGATGCCTTAGCTTCTGTTGTCCACTTTACTTCGTTGTTTTTTCTGAGCATATCTATAATCAATTTAACAATTTCAACGAAGTTAGGAATAAATCTTCTCAAGAAATTTATTTTTCCTAAAAATGATTGAATTTCTTTAACATTCCTAGGAATAGCTATTGTATCTATAGCCTCTACTCTTTTAGGATCAATCCTGATTCCATCTCGGGATACTATATGACCCAACAACTTGCCTTCTTGCATAGCGAAATGAGACTTTTTAGGATTTAAGGATAGACCAAACCTGCGGCATTTTTCAAATGTTTGTTTGAGATTAATCATATGGTCTTCATCTGATTTTGAAAAAACAGTAAGATCATCCAGATATATGACTACGAACTTGTCTCGTTCACCGACGAAAGCAATATCCATTGTGCGTTGAAAAGTAGCTACTGCATTCATTAGTCCAAACGACATTTTATCATACATAAATGTGCCCCAAGGAGTGGTAAATGCGGTTTTTTCCTTGTCAAGCTCACTGACAGCAATTTGATTATACCCTGAAAATCCGTCAATCATGGACATTCTATTAGCCCCTACTACTTTTTCAAGAACGTGGTCCATTTTAGGTAGAGGATAATTATCTTTAAGAGAAGATTTATTAAGATTCTTGAAATCAACACATAATCTGATTTCCCCATTATCTTTCTAACTGGGACCAGATTAGCTACCCAATCAGAATATCTTAGAGGAACAATAATCTTAGCGTCTAGAAGTTTTTTAACTTCTCGTTCAATAACAGGTAATAAAATAGGGTTAAATTGTCGGAGTTTTTGTTTGAAAGGT
>ML777684.1:646069-694095 GCA_009831015.1 Picea engelmannii | reverse complement strand
AAAAAGTTTATATGTTCTTGTGCAGTCAAATCACCCTCCCCTGTAAATTTCGGGAGGCTCTTCATATAGTTCTCAGGGAGATCATGAAGAGGAACAGGAAGAACGAGGGGAGCATATCTAGCAGCCACTTTGGAAAAAATTCCAGGAAGTGGTACTTGACCACCTCCAGGAGCACCACCTCCAGCTCCAGCACCTCCTTGTGCCGCCATGGTTAGATTTGGGACTGAAGTTTGGACAGTGTGTGGAGAAGATTCTCGGAAAACTGGAGACTAAATTTCGGGAAAAGAGAAAGTATCAAAAGAGGGAGGAAGTGAAAGTGATCTTTCAAAAGTTTCTGATGAGTTTGATTGTGTAAAGTTAGGTTGATCTGTAAAATAAGTTGATAAAAGGATTTGTTTAATTGATTTTCGTGATTTTAAAATTTTTTCCGGATCAGAGACTGGTGAGGTCTGTTTACTATCCGGGTTATTTTTGGTGTTCTTGCGGCTACTAGCCAGTTTATTTAATGTGGAGTCGCCAAGTGAAAAATAATTTAGCCTTAGAGGGTTTTTTGTTCTTGTTCACTATCAACAATAGAAAATGTCAATGTCGTTCTTCCCAGGGAAAAGATTCGTTTCTTCGTTCCCCGGCAATGGCGCCAAAAAGATGTTGTTCCTAAGTTTATGTTTTAAGGCTATAAAACATATCGTCAAGGCATCCGTAAATGATTTCAAAGGAATAATTTAGAAATAGTAATTTTAAAGAAGGTTAAGGCAAAATCAGTTTCTCAACTGTCTTTGTCTTGCTTCTTGTTGTTCTTGGATGCTAATGCCACGTTCAATAGAAGCCCATGATCGTTCTAGTTCTACCCGGTTGGTTGTTGTCTGTAAAATGGTGTTAAATAGGTTTAAAGCAATGCTAGTTTGGTCTTGGAGTCTGGGTTCTACGTTAGGTTGTCTGCTACTAGGGACAGTCATGGATAAAGAAAGTTTTTTAGGGTTTATAAAGGAATTTTAATCAATTTGTCACTTCAGATTTCCAGAGATGAGATCAAAGAAGACAATTTTAAAATCTAAAACAGTAATATAAAACACATTTAAGGTTGTTTCCTGGTTTTATAACAATTTCAAGAATTATGAACAACGAATGAACATTACAGAGAAATATAAGGCTTTTATCACGAAAGAATCGTATATTTCCACGGACAATGATGAAAGAAAAAGACAATTTCTAACAAGGGTTAAGAATTAAGGAACAAAAGCTTTACAAGTCTTAAAATTGCTAAAGCAATTTCAGAGGAAAGACTGCAAACCTTTTAACATCCAAACCAACCTGAAAATATAAATTGATGTATTTAACTTCAAATTGATTTACTTGTTAGATATAACATTAAAAGGAAAAATTCAACAAAATATGATAAAAAGGGAGAAGACACATAGTTACAAAGTTACAGGATCCATAACCTAGTTTGTGATTTGTATTCCGATGTATTTCAAAACTGATATTACAAAAAAGGCTCTCTCCAAAATTTCTGAAGCCCTTTCTCAGCCTTTTGAAATTATATTTATACCTTTTCTTCAATGTTTCACGTTGGTAACTAACCAACTCCCTAATATTACGATTACATAAAATAATGTCAACCGTTTATAATTTTCTTTTAAAATTCTAATAAAAACATTTTAAAAAGTTTTAAGTTTGCGTTGACGAACTTTCTTTCTCTGTTTCAACGCACTGAACACATTTTCCCAAAAAATTTACTAAGATCCTGGGAGCCTCGGGTATCTCATTTGCTTCAAATGAGAAAAATCTCCTCTATAATTCGGGCAACCGATTTTCTATCATACTTTCTGTGAATTTAATTGTTTTCAACTTTAAACTCGAAGTCACCATCCACTTGTTAATCTCTGTGATGTTGATCAATTTGATGTTCGAAATTTCTGCTTTCTTTTCCTCGAGCTCTTCTCTAAACCTCAGTTGATGCTTGGCTATATTGACTTCACCTAACAACCCAGAACAACCATCTGTTCTGATATTCAATGACTCTTTTTCAACGAGATCGAAGATTCCTTGGCAATCTTCATTAACTTCTTTTGTGATTCTTTTATATTCAGCCAATTTTGATTCCCAGACTTTTATCATTATATCCCCTTTTACCTGTTCAGAAATAGATAATTTCTTATCTTTTCCAATTTCTTCTTTTAATGAGGAAGCCACTGCTTTCTGAAAAGTAGTCCTTGTTGCCTTCGCTTCTCTTTCTTTCTGGAACACATTTTCCATGGACTTTTTTGATTCCTGGAAATAATTCTGAATTATTTCCAGATTCCATAATACTTTTTGTTGTTCCTCTTCTATTCTTGCATATATTTCTGATGCCTATGTCCTAAAATGTCCAAGTTCAACTACCTGGTTAGTAATAAAATTAATCTTATCATGCAACTGTTTATTTTCTTCTCCTAGCTTTTGAACTTGTTCCTGTGTGACCTGTATTAGATGTTTTGCCTCATCTAAATCTTTATTTAATTTTTGGATTTCTTGCATATCTTTGAGTCTAGCTTGTTCTAGACCCTTCTGTATTTTCCAACCAATATTTCTTTCATTTTCCTTCAGTCTGTCTTGCAACTGGGTTATTGGTTGTCCCTTTGACTTGGCTTCTTTATAATTTACAAGCTCTTGCGTTAGGTTATCTGACAAAATTTTATGCCAATTAAAACTACGTCCTTCTGAAACTTCCTCTAAGAAGGGTACCCAGTCTGCATGAAAGTGACAAGGATCCTTTCTCCCAAAAAGTCTACATAACATCATTGCTACATAAACCA
This sequence comes from Picea engelmannii, assembly GCA_009831015.1. Classification (NCBI taxonomy): domain Eukaryota; kingdom Viridiplantae; phylum Streptophyta; class Pinopsida; order Pinales; family Pinaceae; genus Picea; species Picea engelmannii. Next base: position 691,300 of record ML777684.1, on the reverse strand, counting down.
TATATTCATTTAAGGAAGCTGTGGCATAAATCCCACGTGAATCAGCCCTAAACTTTGCTTCAGACCTGGCCCATCCTCTAATCATGTCAGGGTATGTCTGGCCCGCTTCAATGCATTCTTTTCTTTGAAACTAGGCTAAAAACTCAGAATTAAAGGTCTGTCTATAATTTGGCGAGAGTTTATACATTACTTGAATGTGCTCAGTCCTGAATGAGTCGACGATAGCCCCTTGCTCGTTCTGAATGCTCCTTGTTGGGATATCTACTTTATCTAGAGCCCAGCTGATCATCTCAGTATATGACACAAGTCTCGGACGCGCAACAACCTTATGAAGCTCAGACTCTGCAATGTGTCGGATATGATTTTCCGAATCGGGGTCTGCATATTTAAGCTCATCCTCCAACGATTCAGAAATTCCAATCCACGATTTGATGGAGTGTACGCTGTGTGGAGTAGTATCAGAGATAATATCGCCTTCTTGTTGGTCTTCGTTTTTCTTCGGTGCTTTTTTGGGTGCCATAGCTCTACGTTTAACTTGAAAACCTGTCACAGAGAGTGGGTGAAAAGACTTAGCTTTGAAATGAAAATACAGACGTTCGATCTTTTAATTTGAATATATCTTACACATAGTGAGAATCATACATTTGTTACAAAATAAAAGCTCATAATGTAGAAAAGATTTTCGGAGATATGCATTTAATGTGCGTACTTAGGTTTTCTCGTCATTTTCAAACAAAAGAGAAACATACTTAATCGGACCATGATGCATTAATGAACACTTCAAAAAAAGATTAACTTAAAAACTGTTTAGGAAGTGGATTATTAGTGTTAAATTTGAGTTAAATTTGAAAACCTGATTTTCGGGGTTTCATTAGTCTTGATGTCGAAAAAATATGTCATCGAAGAAACCTAATTGCCGAAATCACGATGTATTAATTTAAATTAAAACGTTTTTAGTATGTTAATTAATTAAGATTTGATCTTTTTGGGATTTTCGTTAATCAAAAAATCGGAAATCGTGATTTCGGGAAATATGATGACAAGAAACACGCTTCTCATAGAACCGCGAATCCCGAAATTGTGATGTAATTATTTAACTCTTAATCATTCTTAGAAGAGATTAGATTAATTCGTATCTTTACTTAAGGATCGAATGTATCGTGAAATCGGGTATCGGGAATTCAGGAAACACAATGACAATGATATATGATCTTATTGAACCGCGAATTCTGATATCGCGAAGTGATTATTTAATTTTTTAAACGCTCTTAAATGAAAATTAAGTAATTTGTGTTTTAATTAAGTCTTAAAGTATCGGGAGATCGGGGATCGGGGTTTCGCAATTTGATTTGCATTTAAATTTGTTTACGGCAAACCCCTAATCCCTATTTCTTTAACATTTGAGTGAAAAAACTCACAAATTTAAAATTATACTCCTTTTAAATAATTTTTCGAAAATTGTTGGAAAATTTATATGTTTGTAAACCATTATCCGTTCTTTATTCAAAAATAAATAAAAATGTATCGCGAATTTCAGAAATGATGAAATTCTTGTTTTATGAAAGCCGAAAACTTAAAGACTCAAAAAATAAAAATCTAGGCCTTAAGGATAAAAGATTTTTAGGATCTGTTTCAACAGGAAGCATGGTCAAGTGTGACCAAGGTAGATTTAATGTGGGAAATGGTTTTCATGCTTAGGTAGAAGTCCCACTTTATCTTCAACTTGGAAACACTCTAATAAATTAATGGCAAAAAGGGTTTGGAAAAACCATGCATAGCGGATGCAGGGCAACACACCCTCTACAAAGGCACCCATAAATGAGACAATATGATCCCTTGTATGTCAAGAAACCCCATGACAAAAATTATTACCCCCCATTCACCTCATAATATTCACATGACTTAGAGAGGGTCCACTTGGGAAACACTCCTTGACTTGAGGAATGATTCACCTAGTAGGACACCATGACAACCCTCCCATACCTAAGTTTGGAAAGTTGCATAAGGTCTTTAAACATTTGTTTATTTTGAAAAGGGGGATTTGATGCACATATTCGGTTGGTTATTTTATTATACATGGATTACTTGACATGATGCTTGTGAGTTATGACACAAGAGGCATCAACAAATGCTCCATATGACTGGAAGAATAACCAATCGAGGGAGATTATGCTCAAGAACGAGAAAAATGCCTACTAAAGCCATACTAAACCAAATAATGAGGTAACTACTCATAAGATTATGTTATGTTCAAGGGCGACACAAGTAGTTTCCATATAAAAAATGAGACTTGTTCCCATTCTTCTTCTTCTTCTTCTTCTTGTCTTTTTCATATTATAAATCCTGAAAAGGAATAAATATTGCTATAGTACAATGGAGGAAACGAGCATCGCGGAAGAGAAAACTAGTTCCATGCACAAGAAACATACCTATGCTCAATGCAAGGAAACACGTGCAGGATATGGATGCTAGAGGGAATTTTCCTTCAGGGATACAAGGCTTCAAGTGGCAAAGGTTAATATTGCAAGGTTGGCAACTCTTCGAGAATGCATATACAATTGCCTATATAACAACAAGTTGAAACTAACATTATGCGCAAAAAGCACGAGTGGTCAATATGCAATGCAAGTACAACTCAATGCAACAATTTTGGAAGCCCTAAGGGTAATCGGCTAGCAAAAGATGAGAAGAATATATGAAGCTTCAACGTAAAGTCATGGTGGGACTAAACAGGGCTTTCGAGCCTACAGAAAAATTGCACCATGGATGCCAAAATGGTTAGTGAGGTACTAAATAGGACACCCATGAAGAGGTAAGCTCTACCATCCGTAAGAGACAGCTTTAGAGCATCTTGAAAGTATAATTCCTTAACGAATGGGGTTGACCCTATGGAAAATTTGTGATCGATACAAATAAATGCATTATGCAAGTGAAATGAAACCTACCCTATATGCCAGTAAGGAGCACAGTACCTACAAAATAAGTCGAAAAATGCCAACAAATGTAACAACACATGTGAGAAAGTGACACCTCTCAAGGAAAATTGCATGACAAAATATCTCCAGAACGTTTTCAATAGTATAAATGGCAAAAAATGTTAAAAGGGGGTAAGAAACCATGTAAAAAGTGGGAGAATGGGTTAAAATAGGTGAAAAACACATTTTTACCATACTATTTGACTTTTTACCACTTGGAGAGCATTTGGAACCTTTTTACCTTTCAACCTTTTGAGGACTAGTACAATACACACAGGGCTCAAAAATTGAAACCGCTTGAACCAGGTAAGAGACTATTCCCTCTCCATTTTCATCCAAATGTTTTTTTATTTTAGTGATTTTTTTATTCTTTAGTGCAGTTTTTAGGTTAGACAGTCATGTACATGGAATTATTCAATGCAGGTCGTGTACATGGATATATGTACACGATCCATGTTAGTAACAGTTTGCATATGTATGCAACTGTCATAACAGGAAGTCATGTACATCTCCGCGAACTTCAAAAATAAAAAAGTTTAACTTGAGAATTTGAATGTTTTTGCAGGATGGTGATTGAATGGAGGGAAAGAGAGCATGGGGATGTTTATAATGAGGTTATAGATGACCCGAAAGCTCAAGAAGCACTCTGATGAGGCGGATTTCATAATTTCTTTCGTTGCAACAAAATTAGGGCACAACGAAGATTTCTTGAAACATTCATTGATTATTGGGAGCTCGAGGCTCATGCTTTCATGATTAATGGGAAATCCTTGAAGATTGAGAACAAGGATATATTTTTCTTACAAGGCTATCCCACCAAGGTAATATAGTGAACTTGAAAGGAAAAGGATCCATTGGTCTAACGATCAATGAATACATTGTTATGTTTTGCTCAGCTGAGACAGAGAAAGTTGGGAGCCAACTCCCAATAAAACAATTAGATAGCCTCAACCTTAAAATCATTGTCTTGACGATTGCTCGAATTTTAGGATCGACATAATTGTATCAAGCTTCAAGAATGATGATGTTCCATGCAGTTGATTGTTTTAGACCTGTTATATATGATTGGAGCACTTCGTTGATGATGTGCATGAATGCTCAATTGACAGGCTACAAATAAAGAAAGATGAAGAACTTCATATTTGTAAGTCTCTTGTGCAGTTTTTTCTTTGAGAGACTGTCAATGTTGAGTCCCAAAGTGGACATCCATCCTCATTACATTCAAGATGGTACAATGGAGAGATGGACCAAGGTACTCCCAAGGTAGGGAGGATGTCAGTTGGGTGACCCCTAGCATGATGGATTTTTTGCTTGGCAATCATGCCAAGTTGTCGCGATAGAGGATTATCGTTATGCAGGGATAGATTATCACAATGATCAGGAGATGCCTATTCCTCCTTGTAGTGCTTATAGGGATATTGGTATGAAACCTTTTTAAATTATTTTATTTTTATATTTTATGTGAATAAATGATTTGAAGAAGTAAATACTTGTATGGTGGATCAAGATAAAATTTGATTGTTTGATTGTGCAGATGTGGGACCAAGATGGCCTGACGGTTTTCCTCGACATGGTCGATGTGGTAGTGATGACCAACCACAGGGAGATGCATATTGAGTACTATATAATGTCCAGAGGAACCTAGATAGATTGGTACTCCCAATGCCAATGATATGGATTGAAGATTTATCTGAGCAAATGCAGTGACATGTAGTTAGAGTGTCACGAGCATGGGTGCGGATATTTCGGCGTCTAGCCAATGTCATGGTGTTTTATGAGAGACATGCAGAGGGAAGAGTTGGTCCTTCAGGATCATGATGTTAGGATATTTATACTTTTGTATTTTTTTATTATCGATCCTTAGAGATGGACAATCGAGGCCAAAAGCCTATTTTTTATCATGATTCACATTTTGTACTTAATGAACATTGATGATGATATATATACATATGAAATTTTGCCTCAATGACAATGTTCCTATGATTTTATTATATAAATGTATGATTATTTGTGCTTTTGATTAATGTGAATGATATAAGTGCTAATCTAACACGTAATTAGCAAATGCATTGGATAATGAATTACAATTTCTTGGAACATGAACATAAGTGATATAATCGAAAAGATGCTCCAACAAACGTACCCAGATGTTACTATGGCATAGCATAGGGTCACAAATATGAAATTCAACATTTAGGTGAGACATTGACAACTGAGCGTCCAAACGAACTTATAAGAATTGATTTTCGTACGCAATGGTGTCATGAAGTAGTTCAATAATAGCTTTGTATTCAACCACATTATTAGTGGATGGGCCTGTTATCAAATGAACTTGTTAGAGTCCTATGGGTTTGTGGTTTCTAACTAAGTCTATAATTTTGCTCTGTCTCTCTCCTTTTCACAGAACAAGTCTTAAAGTTTCCCCTTCAACTGGTAAAGTCGATTTTGTTCACCCCTTTTTGTTTAAAAAAAACCTGGTTTTCCTTGATGTCTTACCTGAAAAAGTCTCGGCCCGAAGACTTTGTGTTTTCCTCTAAAAATGAACACCCATCTCCTTTTGTTTCAACCACTCGTCCTATTGTTTTCCCAAGCCCCTATCCAGTCGTCCAAGTCTTTGTTTACACAGGCCGTAGCCACGGGTAAAAGCGCGACACTCAGAGTGGTCTGTTTTGGACCTAAATCAAGCAAAAAGGCAGGTTCAACTTTCAACAGTGGGAATTCCATGTGGAGTTTAGATTAGCGGCTCACAGACGTTCAGAATCTTAAAAGTTGCACGAAGTATAGCGCCGGAGAAAAATTCCCGAAGAAAGCATGAGTCGTTGATTTTTAAAAGCACAGGTGGCAGTTGATCCAAGTGTTCGGGGAAATAAGCTTCGGGAGTTTTAAAGTGAGAAGTGTGTGGAATTATTGAAGCCTGAACTCCCAAAATAATCTAAGCCATCAAAAGATGAGGACGCGTGGAGGCAGACCCCTCGCTTTGGAGTTTGGAGCTCCGGAGAATTGTGGGAGTTAAACATTGCAAAGTCACGAAGTGCCTGAAGTCTCGAAGACCCGAAGGAGATCCTGATCGTTGATCGAGGAGGGAGCAAGAGGGTCTTTGATCAGGTTGAAGCGGTCAAAGTCCTGAAGTAGGAGCAGAACCGTTGATTGAAGAGGATGTGCATCAGTAGATCGACAGCATTAAGCGAGATTTGAGTTTGGATTTTCCCAAAGCCCGGAGGCCTGAAGTGGATCTCGGCCGTCCTAATCCAGGAGCCATGCATCATCAGATCCTTAGCTCTGGAGGTTTTTCTTGGGGCAAATATAGTTTGAAGTTTTAAAGGTCTTAAGCCCGAATCGCGAAGTAGATCTCGATCGCCGATTTGAAGAGGGAAGATCTTATCCATCAATCTAAAAGGAGATAGGATTGACTCGAAGAAGTCATGGGCATCACCTGGAACATTCATGGGTGGCAGGCCTCGTCCCAATCCCAATGGAGGTAGTTAATGGTAATGGGGGCAGCAGTTGAGACCTCATCTCACCCCATAAATGGAAAGCATACTAAGAATAGTCGTGGGGGGAGATTGTCAATCTAAAGTTTCCTGAGGGACGGATTTTCCTGCAAAGCACATAACTAAGTCGGGCTCGTGTCTGACATAAGAAGGCCTGCACAAGGTGACAGAGTAGGTGTCGACTGGAAACTTTGAATGCAGGGGTCCGATCACATTCCTGGTGGTTGCAGCGTTTTTAGTATATATAGGTAGTTTTTATATTTTGTTAATGTCGAATGGTTGAGCCAGACTCTCGGCTATTGTAATATTTTTATGAAGAACATTGGTACTCTGGTTATGTATTTGTTTTTCGAGACATCTTGATTAATCTAAGTCATCTTTCTTGCTCCATATTATTTGCCTCTGATACTGAGAGAGTTCATGATTGATTGATTCACATGGATTGTTATGACTGTATTATGATGAATATTATATTATAGTGTTGTTATAATTTATTTTAGTTTCTTTGAGATTTGAATTCAAGAGGATCTTGCGTTTAAGTTTTTCCTCCTTAGGCTGTTGGAAGACATGATGTCCACAGCATACCTCTACACTCCCCTCACCAAATTCTTCCCTCTATTCACCCTTACTCCAACTTACCAACTGAAGTTGATTCCAGACCTCAATTGCTTATGCATGCTAGTCCAGATTTTCGAGTTAGAATGTTATTATCATTGACTCTTCTCCATTTGATAACCTAAAACTCATTTACATTTACTATATAAACTGATGGGTATTGGGCTTACCTTCTATGCAATATGAGGGTGACTTCTAGTGCTAACATTTATGGCGTCGTTGCCAGGGAACGAATTGAAGACATTTCCCTGGGATAGAATGACAAAGAGATTTTGATTCTGAAGGTGCAACAGATATCAAACCATTGAATATTGCGCTTTGCAACTGGTGAATCCACTGTGTCGACTCCACTATTTCAGTTGTAGTTTCCTCTAGCACACTCAAATCCAACCCAAAGAATTTTTCTCGAGAAGGATTTTAGCAGTTGCTTTCTCAGCTTGAAAGTTCCCTAGGAGATTGACAATGATCAGATCTGGTCTTTGATGGTGAACAAAGACCAGACATATTCAGACTGCATATCATTCAAGTGGCGACTCCATGATTAAAGGATCCAGTGGCGACTCCACTGTTTTGAAATGGAAAGAATCTTGGCTCGAAGGTTTGCTCCTTTTAATTTATCCTTTGTTCCTAGTTTTCCTAATGTTGTTCCTACTATGGATGGATGGGGTGATTTTTTGCCCATATTTAGAGAGCGTAAAAAGGACAACCCCGCAGAGAATCTTCATGAGTTTCATGAACTCATGCATCAATAGGAGATACATCATGAGGATGTATTATTAAATATTTTCATGTTCTCATTAGCAGGAGATGCTCGTGAATAGTATCACTCCTTAACCCCTGCTAGCATCTCCTCCCTGGGAGAATTTCATGTAGCTTTCAATAGGCACTGTCAAAAGTTTTATTCTTCTAAGTTAATTTGTCATAAATGTTGTGAAGAAGATAAATACTGTGTTCAAGGGATGACTATTTCGAATGAAATATGTGAGGACAAAAGATGTGAGGAGGAGGGGTATACCTTGGATGAGTTGGTGAAACTGGTACAAGCACTTTCTGCAAAAATAGAAAAAAAAGGAGGCAGATCGTGCTTGTTGCTCTTATGAAGGAAACGCAAAGGATATTTCAATCCCTGAAATAGATGTTTTGGGCAGCGTTGCTTATGACGAAGAAGTAATTTCAAATACTGACCAAAAGTAGCCCACTTTTGATGGATATCCCAGCGAAAACAATGAAGAGCAGAGTTTTTCCATGCTCCTAAATATGATTGTTGGCAGTGTTAATGATTACATAGCCATGGATGTATTTTTTTATGCCCCTGATACACATGTTGTCTCATATTTGGAGGAAGAGATAGTGGTGGAGGAGGATTCTTCTCTTTTCCTTCAAGAGGTTTTCCACAATGTATTTCTACCTAGGATCGAAGACAAGAATCAAGAGATCACTCCTTTTTTGCAATATGGAGGTGTTTTGTGCTCACCCCTCTTTAATGAGTGTTCAGATGAAGAGAAACATATCTCCACACAACATTTTGTTGACTTGGGAAGAAACCATCCTGAGTATGACAGCTATAAATCTGATTCTGATGTGGATATGAAGGATTTCCCAGACCATACTATAGAGCCTTTTCCTTTATACATTAAGGAAGAGCATTGTGTGGAAATCAACCATCTTGGGCCCACAAAAGACACTGAGCAACATGATAGAGAGAAAGATCCATCCATGGATATACATGAAGAGACTTCTTTCTCTCAGCTCGCAGATGTTATCGGAGTAGACAAAGGAGAAATGGAGGAGCTAAAGGCGCATTTTATCTCATGTCTTGAACCTATAGATGAGCAATTATCACCTAGGATCATTCGACCCGTGTCATTCCTCTACCCACTTGTACACTTTGAGAACATCGAACGATGGGTGAGTAACCATGAAGAGCAGGAGGTAATTTCTTACCAGTCAAGCTTTCCTGATTAGAAATTTTGTGACCCTGTGGGTTTATATATGGAACTATGTTTTACAAAAGCATCGGAGCCTGCAAAATTGTTCATAGTATCATCATTCAGAGGTATTTCCAGTGTTCCAATACATGTTTTCTTTGTGTTATCATACTTCCCTTAACTTTTATGGATTATTTGCAGTAAAGAGAAAAATTATATTACCGAACAGTCTGGGTGGCTATGGTGGAAGTTTGCTTTCCCCTAACGCTTTGTAAAAATCAGTTAGCCTAGGACTGTACATAAATAAGCTCTTTATGGAGCATGTGTGTTTATTTTCCTTTTTATATAAGTAGAATAGTGTACATGTCATCCTTTGGAGAAATGTTTTGAGCTCGACTCCATAACCCAACAGCTAAGGCACTGGAACTACTTGTTCTTGGCATCTCGCAGTGAGCATGCCATCCCCTGTGGAGCCAAATGTTATCACATGAACTTGTCAAAGTCCTACATGTTTGTGGTTTCTACCTAAGTCTATAATTTTTCCCTGTCTCTCTCCTTTTCGCAAACCAAGTCTTAAAGTTTCCCCTTCAACTGGTAAAGTGGGATTTGTTCACCCCTTTTTGTTTAAAAAAAACCTGGTTTTCCTTGATGTCTTACCTGAAAAAGTCTCGGCCCGAAGCCTTTTTATTTTCCTCTAGAGATGAACACCCATCTCCTTTTGTTTCAATCACTCTTCTTATTGTTTTCCCAAGCCCCTATCCATTCATCCAAGTATTTGTTTACACAAGACGCAGTCGCAGGCCTAAAGCGCGACACTCAGAGCGGTCCATTCTGGACCCAAATCAAGCAAAAAGGCAAGTTCAGCTTTCAACGACGGGAATTCCATGTGGTGTTCATATTAGCAGCTCGCGGGCGTTCGGAATCTTAAAATTTGCATGAATATTAAAAGGCCTAAAGAGAGCATGAGTCATTGATTTTTAAACAGACAGGTGGTAGTTGATCCAAGAGTTCAGGGAAATAAGCTTCGGGAGTTTCGAAGTGAGAAGTGTGTGGAATTATTGAAGCCTGAACTCCCAAAATAATCTAAGCCATCAAAAACTGAGGACGCGTGGAGGCAGATCCCTCACTTTGGAGTTCGGCGCTATGTATAATTGTGGGAGTTAAACATTGCAAAGTCCTGAAGTGCCCGAAGTTCTGAATACCCGAAGGATATCCCGATCATTGATCAAGGAGGGAGTAGAAGAGTCGTTGATCTAGTTGAAGGGGTCAAAGTCCCAATGCAGGAGTAGAACTGTTGATTAAAGAGGATGTGCATCAGTAGATCGACAGCTCTGGGTAAAAGCACAGAAGGTAAGAGGGATTTGAGTTTGGATTTTCCCGGAGCCCGGAGGCCTGAAGTGGATCTTGGTCATCCTAATCCAAGAGCCACTTATCATCAAATCCTTAGCTCTGAAGGTTTTTCTTGGGGAAAATATAGTTTGAAGTTTGAAAGGTCTAAATCTCAAATCGCAAAGCAGATCTCGGTCGTCGATTTGAAAAGGGAAGATCTGATCCATCAATCTAAAAGGCGTCAGGATTGACTCGAAGAAGTTGTGGGCACCGCATGGAACATTCATGGGTGTCAGGCCTCATCCCAATCCCGATGAAGGTAGTTAATGGAAATGGGGGTGGCAGTTGAGACCTCGTCTCACCCCATAAATGGAAAGCATACTGAGAATAGCCATGGGGCGATATTATCAATCTGAAGTTTCCCGAGGGATGGATTTTCCTGCAAAGCACATAACTAAGTCGGGCTCACGTCTAACATAAGCAGGTCTGCACAGGTTGATAGAGTAGGCACCGACTGGAAACTTTGAATGTAGGGGTCTAATCACATTCTTGGTGGTTGCAGAGTTTTTATTATATATAGGCAATTTTGATATTTAGTTAAGGTTGAATGGTTAAGCCAGGCTCCCGGCTATTGTAATATTTTTATGAAGAACACTGGTTTTGTATTTGTTTTTTGAGACATCTTGATTAATATAAGTCAGCTTTCTTGCTCCATATTATTTACCTCTGATACTGAGAGAGTTCATGATTGACTGATTCACATGGATTGTTATGACTGTATTATGATGAATATTATATTATAGTGTTGTTATAATTTCTTTCAGTTTCTTTGAGATTTGAATTCAAGAGGATTTTGTGTTTAAGTTTTTCCTCCTTAGGTTGCTAGAAGACCCGATGTCCACAACAGACCTCTACACTCTCCTCACCAAATTCTTCCCTCTATTCACCCTTACTCCAACTTACTGACTGAATTTGATTCCAGACCTCAATTGCTTATGCATGTTAGTCCAGATTTCTGAGTTAGAACGTTATTATCATTGATTCGTCTCCATTTGATCACCTAAAACTCATTTACATTTAATGTATAAACTAATGGGTACTGGGCTTACCTTCTATGCAATCTGAGGGTGACTTCTAGTGCTAACAGGTCCTAGACAAGTACCTTCGGAAGCAACCAATTGGCCCACGAGCGGTAGATTACCCAAGTGGTGGGAGTAAGGTTCTGAGTGTGATGGCTAGCACCATCGGTGGACTCTATGAAAACCAAATAATCGCTTGACATCTGTCAATCAAGTAGAAGCACCATAAGCACTGCTAATGCAGAAAGAGATCTACACTAATACTAAATACAACAATGTACATCAATTACAAGGGGAATTCTTAAGCGTAAATGCTCAAGCGTAATACTTCTTAAGATAGATCCCATTATGGGATCTAAAATCTCATTCCCTTAAAAATCCTCCAACTTGTAAGCTTCTTTCTGAAGGTTACATGTCATGATGTAAGGGCCATGCCACAATAGATTGAACTTGTCTACCCCCAAGGCAACTTTGTCCTGTTCATAGACCAAAACAATGTCACCTTCAAAAAATATCCTTGGGTGCACAACCTTGTCATACTGACTCTTAACTCGTTTCTTATGTGCCTCATTTACAGTGGAGGCATCACGACATTACTCGTTGAGATGTTCCAAATGAACAAGGCGCACTTCTCACTCAGAAGAGTCAGGTAGTAGCTTTATGACAATATTAAGCGAAGGTATTTCACAGTCAATCTGTAAGACTCCCTCCAATCCATGAATGATTTGGAATGGAGAAAAATCAGTAGCAGTCTTATTCGTAGTATGGTATGACCATAAAGTTGGATAGAGCATGATGTGCCAGTTATACTTACTCGAGTTAATGGTATGTTGAAGAATGGCCTTGAGAGACTTATTGACAACCTCAATTTTCCCATTCTCATGTGGGTGATATGGAGATGAATTCTCACACCTAACACCCAATTTTGATGCGATATCTGACATCATTTTTTTTCTGGAAGTGACTGCCATGATCAGTGACAATCTCTTTCGAAATGTCAAACTAGGTAATGACCTGATTGAATATAAAAAGTGCAGTGGTCTCACCATCACTTGAAAAATTAGGTATTGCCTCCATCATCTTTGTGAAGTAATTGACGACCACGAAGATGTAATTATGCCCCCTAGCCGAAGGCAGGTGGAATGTCATAAAATCAACACCCCACTTAGTAAAAGGGTCAACTGTGATGACTGGAAAAAGGGGAGCATGACGTGAGTGCATCTTACGAGTAAAAACTTGACATTGATGACATTTTTTGACCGCCTCAATACAATCTTTGAAGATCGTCAGCTAAAAATATCCGGCATGCGAGATTTCTTGGGTTGTTTCCAACCCAGAGAGATGACCTCCACATGCTCCATTATGAGAGTATTTTAAGACGAAATCCATTTCTTCATGAGTCACACAACGATGTAAAATCGAGTCTAGACCATGACGATACAAGGTATCACCAATGATGAGATAGTTTTTCTCCTGGTGGAAAATGCGTCATCACTGCTCTCTCAAATAATGCGGAGAGAACTTCAAAGTCTAGAGATATATAAGAATGTATCCATACCAAGGATCAGAAGAAGATATCAAGAATATGGATTCATCTTAAAATGAGTCCTCAAATTGTTCCTCTTTATCTTCCTTAGGAAGCTCTGACGTCAATTCCGCAAAAACAAGCAACTTTTTAGAATTTTTCAACGTGACATCTAAATCAAATTCTTGCAAAATCACAATCAATTTCTTGAATTTCTCACCGATAATACAACGAGTCAAGACATACTGGAAAGGATTGACATCCACAATAATAGTAGTTTTACAGAGGAGAATGTGATGTTGGAGTCTCTGGACAACATGGACAGCCGCCAATGCCAGTTTCTCAATGTCTGAGTATCACAACTCAACATCAATTAAATTGTGACTCATGTAATAAATGGTGCGCTCGATAAGTGCATTATCTTCTTCCACCAAAACCATACATGCGCTCGATTTAGACGTCACCAAGTATAACAAGAATTCAAAAGTAAAATAGATCGGGCTAAAGATAGGGGCAGACATTAAAGCCTTTTTCAACGCATCGAAATATCTTTGTCCATAAGTACCCCATTTGAAAGGGACCACTTTTTTCACCAAACGCATGAAACTCGTAGTGATCTCAGCATAGTTGGGGATGAAACAACAAAGGAAAATTGATTTTCCTTGGCGACACTGAAGTTGATGAATAGTACATGAGGAAGGCAACTGAACTATTGCCTCAACCTTTAAAGTTTCCATCATGATCCCTTTGTTTGACAGGATAAAACCAAGAAGATGCCTCGAAGTAACACAAAAATTACATTTGTGTGGGTTCAAATGAATGCGATAATATCGACATCTCTGGAACACATGGTGGAGGTGATCTAGATTATCAACTCTATGATGAGAATGAGTGGCGAGATCATTCAAATATGCCTCAACAATGTGTTTCATGATGTGGCAGGCAAAGATCATCGCATGTCAGAATGTTGTCCCAACATTTTTTAGATCGAAAGGAATTTTCCAATATGCAAAAGTTTCTCAATGAAAAATAAATGTGGTTTTAATTTGATCCTTGGGTTTAATTTGCATCTAATTGTAGCCAAAGAACCCATCCATAAAGCAGAAGATCTTGTTGTTCGCACACTCATCGATAATTTGATCAATAAAATATGTCGGGAAGTTTTCCTTTGGACAAGCCTTGTACAAATCTCTCAAATCCATACATACACGGATGGTTCCTTTCTTTTTTCCAACCGGAACAAGGTTTGACACCCATTTAGAAAGCGAAACTAAATAGATGAATCCCACTTTGAGGAGCTTCCCTACCTTAGCCTTTATGGAAGTTTCCTTCTTAGGGTTGTCCAATCTCAACTTCTGCCAAGCAGGCTTAGCATTAGGATAAGTCTTTATTTCATGTTTGGCAATCCAAGGGTCTATACCCGACATCTCCTCATACGACCAAGCGAAAACGTCGTGAAACTCCTTAAACAAGGTAGCATGGTCATGGATCTCCTCATGCAAACAATTTGTACCAATGAGCACATTTTCCACAACGTTGGGATCATTTGATATGTTGATAGGTATCATCTCGAAGATATTGGACATGTTCCCTTCAACATAAACACCATGTTTTACTGAAGGGTTCATGGTCCTATCAACATTGTCGTTCATGTGGACATGGAGCTCTCCTCTTTCAATGCGATCCATCTCTGGAAGAAAATAAGATCGATGATGTAAATCACCCCAAGGCCTCTCTAGACCCGTCATTTCCCCTAGAATAGCCTCATCAAAGGGCAGTATTGTTTCGATACAATCATGAGAATGAGAAGAGTTAATTGTCCAAATGGGTGTCAGAATATCATCAACCTCATTTGTCTAAAGAAGAGTTGGATCTGAGTTTGTAGTGGCCCTTTGAATGGCCTGATAAGCAATTTCATATGTAGACAACAATTTTTCCATTCATGCATGCTTAATCCCTTCTATCGAATCAAACAGGGACGATAGAATCCAAGGATCCTCAAAGTACCTCATTCAAAAATGGTGTACTTGGGATACAGGAACCGGTGAAAATGGTGAGCTTGAGCTAGCAAGAGTGGAGCGAATATACAAGCTTAGTGTTGGGATATTAAAACTTATGATCAATGAAGAATACATCCTAACTCTAATGCCTTCGGTCACCGCTTGGGAATCTTCTATCAAAGGGACATTAGATACCGACCATGCACGTTAAATCTGAATGACTAAAAGATAATTGGTCAATCGTCATGAGTTTTCCTTCATGAGCGAAACAAATAACTCTGAAGACCGAAGATACAACAACGGTCATAACATAAGTCCAACTGCGACCCAACAAAAGGTTGTAGTCAAGCGGAACGTCGACTACCTCCACTTCAATGTACACATTTTTTCATCCCAACTCTATGGGGAAGGAGGAAAGTATCCCATGGGGCCGAAAAGAATGACCATCAAATCTGATCAGAGGAGTAGGAGATAGAGCGAGCTCTGGAGAGCAAATATATTTCCAACTAGAAAGCGATATCACACACATTGATTCTCCCTCGTTGATCGTCATCCTAAAAATGTTCTTCGTTGCATACACCACTTGAATATAAAGAGAAACATGATAAGGGAGGTGATGTTTGACATTATAAGGGTCAAACGTGATGATTTGTGTGCTAGAAGCATCAGTAGCCCCAATAGTAGAAATCAATGCACTTTGTTGTGTCTGACGGCTTTGCAGGACCTCAAGAGCAGAAATTGCACAATGCGATTGGGCCAAATCTTCCACGATGGAATAATTTTGAGTATCGCTAGAATTTGAATTATGTGACTCCCTCTTGAACACACCCTTTGGTATGCGATGCATAACATCACTCGCAAAAGGCTTCTCGATATAAAGAGGCCCTTGCGGCTCAAGGGATTCCTTACTCTTGGACCCAGACTTGGGTTTATCATAATTATGCACTCAAGTTTGTAGATAAGCATCCAAACTCATCATATATACATTTGATGATGTTTCGTCAGGCGGAGGAGTACCCTGGTTACCCCCCTACTGACTCCCAGCATTAGATCATAAAGCCATATTTTCTCTATGAGGAAACGGATCAGCCAACGTGAAAATTTGTTGTTGTGCCAACAATCTCTGGGCTTCTTCCTTCTTCGGGCATTCTTGAGTGAGGTGATGTTCCTTCCGAAGCTTACAAGGAAACTTAACCTTCCTATTTTCCTTCTTTCCCCCACCACAACTAGATTCTGGTTTATTGACATTCTTATCATTATTTCCCCCTCCCTTTTTATGCTTACCCTTCTTCCCGCCAGGTTGCTTGGCACCTTTTGGGTTTGTAAATTGCACACTATGTACATATGACATTTGGGAGGGGGAAGTCAATGCCCAAACTAGATCGGATGCATAAGCTTGGATCGAGAGTTGTTTCATTTGATTTGAGATCAAGTCCATGGGAAAAATTTGAACGGAACCCAAAATCCATTGGCATGAGGTCCGGGACTCAGTTTGGAAGGGTTAGTATTTCACCACGATGCATCTGGAATGATATCATAAAGGATCCTAGACTGAGAGTAAATCAGATCTAGTTGTTGGGCCCTGAAGATAGCTTCTTTCTCCATAGTTACTCTCGAAGTGGAAACATCCTTGGAGATATAAGGCAACAAGGACTTCAAAAACAACTCCAAGCGGAACTCCAGAGGATAGATATCTTAATCATTCTTTTTCTCCTTCGCTACTCCTAAATATGGTCAGATACATGAGTGGCCTTATTTTGTTGAAAATCCGACAACATATCAATGCCAACATCATAACAAACTGGGAGTTGAAATTGATAGAGAAAGACTAACGCAAAGTCATGAAATGTGCAATAGGCTACCCCCTTCAATTGAATATACCATTTAGCATCAACTTTAGTGAGAGTACAATGAAAGAGGCATAAATGAATAGAATCGTCATTCAGTGATTTAAACAAACACCACAGGTGGGAAGTCGTGACATGATCATCGGGATCTTCACCAACTTTGCCTTCGAATTTGGGAATATCTTAAGGAAGTTTGGTTGGGACCAGTTGCCAATTAGGATCATGACACGTGAGGTAACTCATCAACTTTGAAAGATCTGGAAAATTGAGAGTTTCCAGGAAGGGGAGCCTTGGTTGTTGCATCGTATTCCAATTTTTGGAGGGGTTACCCCCGGGTTGTTTGGAATAAGGAAACGAATTGCTTGGATTGTTACCGGCACCAGGTTGCCAGAAAGAATTCATCTGAAAGCCAGGTTTTGATAAGAAGGTTGAAATCCCTGAATCCCCCTCCAAACTAGTTATCGAATTGAAAATATTGACTTCCATTCAGTGCCCCCTATGTTGGAACTAATCCAAATGAGGGGTTCCAAGATGATTGGAAATGGTTTCCCCTAGTGGAACCTTCGACGAGGGAAAAGGATTGATCCATATCCCACCAAAGAACATGAAGGGGTTGGATGTAGATAACATGTCAACATATTGAAATCCACCACTCAGGGAAGGGACCCATCCCATAGTAGGATTAGGACCTGAGGATGGAAAAAACATGCTCCCAAGCAAGTGGTTTGATTGAGAGATATGCCCTCCACCCCATGGAAAATCTTGGAAGGGAGTCGAAGAACTCCTGACACCAACGCTAGAAACTTGGGGAGTCGGTTGAGATCCAACTGACATGTTTTGCATGCCAAACAATGACATTCCAAACATAAAAGAATTAGATACCAAAGGTAACAATGAAGAGGCGATCCTCATAGATTTATTGGACCCACAAATCAACAACGTAGAGTCACTAACGAATGCAACTATTTTGGATTGAACCAAATTGGTTGTTTGGTTAGAGATACCAAGAGGAAGGATTCCCCTGGATACAATTGTTGACGTATGGGTTTCTAATACTCCCGACCCAGACACTTCTAAAGTGCCTTCCATTACATCCCACTAGAGAGGGCGACTATCAACGTAGTCTGACCCAGGAGCCAAAATTCAGAAAATAACTAGACTAATAGGTTTAGTTGACAGAGGGTTAAACAAACGAACGAAACCTTCAACTTTAAGGTTTGATATATCAGTAACCTATGGTGCATAAGAGTTTATCTTTGCATCCTCAATTTCTACTAAGTCAACCGGACTAACTGGTACAAAAGTGTCGGTTGGATCAAGTCGATGCCTCTGAGGAGGAGGTGGAGAATTTATAGGAACTTATTTAGGAGGAATACCTTGAACTCTCTATTATTGATGCGGTGGGTTCTTAGCCACTTTAAATCAAAGATCCAAGGTGCCTAGTAGCACACCCACCTAAGTCCTCTACTCACAGAGAGCACACCACTGAAAAGAAAAATCCCTAAAAGATACGAACCAAGAAAAATACTTTGTGGGTATCCCAATTTAGGTGGATTAGGTCCTGAAATCGCAATAGCAACAAAGTGAGGTAAGGACCTTTCAGATGAAGGCATGAGTTGATTAAGTCTCGTGAACTGCCGAATGAAGGAATGAGAAAAAAATTACTCTTGTTTTATATTGAGATGTTCCCGACTGTTAAGAACATGCCAAGACCATTTTTTAACCAATCTTTTGAATGCAAGTTGGCCCTTTTAGTCAAAGGGGTCTCCCTCGAGGATCATATTAAAATTATTGGTTGTCCATTGTCACTGAACAACAACTTGGACATAAAATTACAGGTCCAAGATTTCGGATGGTATTAAAGAGAATGATGAACAAGATTATGGATAAATGGCAATGGACTGAGATTAAATACTGTAAACTTTAGAGATCAAAGGTTTAATCCATTGGGCATGGAGTCTTATAGAACAAAACACAATAGTTGATAAGTGGAAGATAGATGAAGATGAGGAAAACAATAAATCCCAAACACGGTCAGTGAGTAAGGAAGTCACTGTCAATCTAAGACGAGGAAGGATGATCTGTTGGGCATAAGTGAATGAATCCAGCAATAAAATAAACACCATATACTGAGCATAAACATAAATTCAGTATAAAACATTCAATTAAATCTTATTAGCAACCTATCGAATATATATATGAAAACACATAAAAGGGTCATGATTGAAATCCTTTAAACGTTTGATCTCAATTATGTATAAATACTTTATACATAATGAAGACTTGAAAAATATTCATGAATCCAATGAATCTCTTTGATTCAAAAATTTACATAAAATGATAGCCCATTGGGTTACAATGAAAACACAGTCTCTTTGTCAAAATTCTTCCAAAATCTCTCCCCTTCTTCTTGAAGTATTTCATTCATGCTCCTTTTATAAGCCTTTTGAGTTAGTTTGTCTTCCTTGATCTTTGGCTTCAAATCTCTTCAATCCAAATCTTTAGGCTTCAAATCCTCAATATCCCATCTACAATCCAAACACTAAAATATTTTTAGATTAATCATGATGTTTTTGAAGATTTTTCAAATCAAATCTAAATAATCAAACTAAGAAAATAAAACTAAAATCAATATGATCCAACTAAAATTTAAATAAGATTAAAACTAAACTATATTAAAATAAAAAATCAAAACTATACAAAATAATCTAAACTAAACAATTTAAATTAAAAAATAAAATCAAACTAAAACCTAAAATGTACTTAAAAACTAAACTAAAATAAAGTTTAAAATAAAAACTAAAGTAAAATTAAACTACAATAAACAAAATTCTNAAACTATACAAAATAATCTAAACTAAACAATTTAAATTAAAAAATAAAATCAAACTAAAACCTAAAATGTACTTAAAAACTAAACTAAAATAAAGTTTAAAATAAAAACTAAAGTAAAATTAAACTACAATAAACAAAATTCTAAAAGTGAAACTTTTTTTTCCACAGAAAATTTCGCTTTATATTTATATAAAATATAAATTGTTCATAAACATGATAATTCAGCATCATATGCCAATAACAACCTTTGAAAATAGTCTATACCCCACTTCTAGACACAAGACTATAATCCCCCAACTTGTGCTCTGGTCCAAAATATACAGATCATTGAGGATTGAAATACATAATCCACAAAAAAAAGACGACAATTTGACTCCCAAAAAGACACAGCACTAATGTTCCATGTGGTAGCTCCAAGACTTCTAGAATAGATCTAGAAACATATGAGGACCCTCATGACCCTCTTCACAAAGATAGTAGGCAAATTTTCCGGGATCCTTTTGGAGAGCCTGTTTTGAAAGACTACTTGCCTCTCGATTTCCTTCTCTGAAGACATGTGTAAAGGATATTTTAAGAAAGCATGTCCTTCCAGCATTCCATAGAGACCACCTGAAGATGACCCTTTCCTCGCAGCCAATCTATAACAATTTTTGAGTCCCCCTGGACAAGTAAATCTGAAATTGATAGTCGAGAAGCCAATGTAAGAAGGGCCCATGCCCGCAAAATCTCTGCTCTCGTGTTGGTGCCAGGTCCACAGTTGAAGAACCATTTATAAGATTGATGATCATTGACCCTTATTACCCCGCCATCCCCACTATTTTGAGTAGATTGTTGTGCAGCCCCATCAAACCATCCAACAGTGCCACCACCTGTAGACAAAGAAATAATTTTCCTCGGGGAAAAATCTTTCAACTAAATTTTGTAATCACCCACAACACTTAAAGTTTTGTATACCACCTTCTGTAAAGAGGGGTTTCCATCTTCGAATATAGCATAATTCCTTTCCAACCATATATACCATCAAATGAAGGCCGACAAAGTGGGATAGGATTTATTATGAGCCTTCCAGTTTTTGAAACATTCTGCCACAGAGGTACCAGTCGACCCTCTAATATGTTTTATGGTCGATTTAATCCTATCTGAAACTACGATCATGAAAGGGCACTCTACAAACAAATGTAAAGTGTTTTCCTTATTGTTCTTACACAAATGGAGAAGGCTCGGTCTGCTATGACCTCTGTGTTGTAAATTCTCCCAAGTGAGAATTTTGTTCTCGACAACTAGCCAAAAAAAAGCTTGATTTTTAAAGGACACTTCCATGACCAGAGTGTCTTCCTCGATCCTCCAATAGAAAAATTCCAGTTCTTTGCTTCAGCGGCCTCATAAACATTTTTTACTGTTATCTGGCCCGATGAGTCGTCTCCCGTCCATTTAAGTACATCTGGCCTCACTTGCAATTGTACACCATATTTTATTAGGGCACATCAGAATGTCTTCCATTCAAGAGTTGTTTGTCCCTCCAATTCCAAGTCATCACTTGAAATCCAGTTTGAGCATATCATTCTTGGTCGTGGCTCACAACTAGCCCGATATAAGTAATAAACCCCTCTCAGATTAAGGATTGATATCGGGTCATCAGACAGGATGGCCGCATCCCCCATACCCAGGATTCAGTCTTTGCCAATAAGAATAGACTCACCCATCCCCGGACAACAAGCTATCCAGTGCAGTAGTAAATGCATGGATTTGAGAAGATTTTTCCATGAATTTGAACCTTTTTCCCTGACCACAGAAATCGATCGAAGCCATCTAGCTACCGAATCAAATGGAAGATATTTGTCTTTTATGACGTGGTGCCACATGACTTCTATCATCAGCACCCTCCATAGAGTATTTGTCGTCAAGGCTCTATAGAAGCTGAAAATATTTCTTAGTACCCATCCCCCATGAATTTTTAGTCGAGCAATGAGTTGTCAGTTACACAAATGGTAGCTCTTCTTTTGTTTACTTCCTGACCAAAGAAAAGTGAAGACCACTTGGCGAATTCTATTGATCACAGATGACGGAATATGAGCCAATGCCAACCAGTAGCCTGGTTGGCTCTCTAAAAAAACCTTAATTAGAACTAAGCGACCACCAATGGAAAGCCATCTATTGCACCAATGATTTATCTGCTTCTCAAATTTTGCAATAAGCCAGTGCCAGTCCTCCACCTTATACCTGTCAAGTTTTAGATAGTAACCAAGATACCTAAAACCTTCAGTAAGATCAGAAAAATTGAAATGAAAGGAATCTTTTAATGTATCTAGAACATTTTTTTAAACTCCAAAGTGGAGGAAAGATGTCTTCTGAGCATTTATCAAGAGTCCAGTAGCACTACAAAAAATAGTCAAAATCCTATTTATCTCTTTCCATTCATCAATACAGGCTTTTAACATTATAAGAATGTCATCAACGAAAAGAAGATGGAGGATCCTAATTAATATTGAAACCATTATACCAGTCAGTATGCCTTCATCTTGGCTTCTTTTGAGTGCCAAACTCAACCCTTTCATCACAAGAATGAATAACAAAGGCGACAGTGGGCATCCATATCTAAGCCCTTTGCCACTTTTGAAGAAATTTGTCGGCTCACCATTAATTAGAATAGCAAAGGTTGTTGTTGTGACGCATCCCATGATCCACTTTGTCGTAGGCAGACCGAATCCGCATTGGAGGAGAGTCAAACGGAGAAAGTCCCAGCTTATACAATCATATGCTTTCTTTAAGTCAATCTTTAAAATTAAAGGTTGTAGTTTTTTTGATTTGATACTGTGAAGGCACTCTTGTGTTGTTCTGATGTCGTCAAGAATTTTCCTTCCTTTTAAAAAGCCTAATTTCTCCTCTGACGGAGTACGGCACAGGATAGGTCTGATCCTCTTTGCAATGATATTTGATATGATCTTGTAGAAAATATTGCACAGCGCAATCGGCCAAAAATCCCCAAATGATGCAGGTCCATTGACTTTTGGTATAAGAGCAATAAAAGTCAAGTTCAATGACCTAATAACCTCTCTGCATAGTATGGATTCATCAACAGCCTCAAGCAGGTCTTTCGCAACCATCTATTAGAAATGTAAAAAGAATTCAACAGTCCACCCGTCCGGACCTATACTTTTGTCCTTGGTGAAACCCTTTAGGACTTCTAGAACTTCCTCGCTAATACAAGTCTTCTCAAGTAATTGAACTTCTTCTTCGGAAACCATTCTTGGGAAAAGTCTAATCGATGTAATCTGATCCTCGATCAAATTTGTTCCCGTGTCTTGATAGAACAAACTAAAAAATCTCAGCGCTTCATCCTTTATAGCCTCCTGACCATAGTGTACCTGATCAGACTCATCTTTTCTTTCCCAAAAATGTTTTTTATTTCTTCTATAACTGGAAAATCGATGGAAATATTTTGTATTTTTGTCCCCGCACTGAATCCATGTAGCCCTACTTTTTTAGACGCCATTGTTCCTCCTCTTCCAAAAGTAATTTATTCTATTTAGCTTCAATTTTTTTCAATCGAGGATCGGGATCAATATTGTGATCACCATTTAAATTTTGCTTCATAAGAAGGGCAAATTTCACTTCTGTGTTTTCAAATACTTGTTGTTCCTTTTGTTTCCTTTCAGTAATCCAAACCTTCACGTGAGCTTTTAGCCTGCTTAGCTTCCTCACCAGACTCCTTTGAGCTCCCTCCTCCTCATAATCCTGATGAGTGTTCCACACTTCCCGAACCAAATCAACGAATGAATCTTCTCGTAAACAGGCTAGGTTAAATTTAAACGGATGAGCTACAGACATGTAACCAAAATCCAATTGAAAAAGAACATGTGCATGATCGGAAATAAACGGATATTCCACCCACAGTCGATATATGGCTAATGCATGTAGAGTAGCATCTGAGGCATACACTCTATC
Organism: Picea engelmannii; assembly: GCA_009831015.1. Lineage (NCBI taxonomy): Eukaryota > Viridiplantae > Streptophyta > Pinopsida > Pinales > Pinaceae > Picea > Picea engelmannii. The sequence continues at coordinate 667,731 of ML777684.1, read as the reverse complement.
TAGTCTATTTTGTATCTCGTCCACCCCACTTCTACCGTTTCGCCAAGTTGGCACCACCTTCGCAGGCATTATATTAACCAGATGATTTTTTGAAAAAAGATCTTTAAAAAAAACCGCTAGGGGATCTAATAATGTAGACGCACCCCATACTTCTTCTGAGCTAGTCGTAAAGTTCAAGTCCCCTTCTAGTATAATATCACCCAGTTCTAACAAACCTTTTGCATCCATATTTTCCCAAAACATTATGCGCCCGGTGCACCGGCCATAAACATTTAAAAAATAAATCCTTCTTTTGTCAGGTAGTCGAATACCTGTCAATAAAATCCCGCCAACACTTAGAAAAGGCTTTAACTAAAAAAAAAATTGATTCCATGCCACTAGAAGTCCACCCGACTTCCCTACAGAACTGATTGCACAAATCATCCAATTAGGACATAAAAATTTCAAGAATTTTCTATCCTTCTCCTCAGCTACTAAGGTCTCTTGGAGAAAAATAATCTTTGGCTTTGTTTTAGAAACAATTCTACGCATGGAGGAAAATTTTAGGGGACCTCCCACCCCTATGATATTCAGGGAGAGGAGGATCGTGATTTAGCCCTTGCAAGGGCTTTCATGCCTCTAAGCTCCCCCAAATCATGTGTAGAAACTAAATCTTGATCAACAACAGAAGGAGTTTGTCCCAACTTCTTTCGATCACTCCTGGTTTTAATGGGTGATACCTCCAAACCCAAACCCCGCGTCCATGTTAAGTCCTTCCCTAAACCTTCCCCTAAACTTGTAGTCACCACAGCGGCTCCACATTCCACCTCTCTCTGAATGGCTTCCAAGCCCAAGTATCTTGGTAAGGGAATAGGACTAGTGGCCTCCCTATAGGTCAGGACCAAGGAAGTTATCACATTTTCCAAAACTTGTTCCACCACTGGTTGACATAAATTTTGTGAATCAGTATCGGGCCTTGCCGTTGTGGTCATCAGAGAAGGTTCTTTAGGTAAGGATATTGAGGTATCTAAGGAGACCAAAATAAGAGGAGTCCTATCAGAGACAGTAGAAGTACTCCCAGGTTCTGTCGTACCCAAAGCTCCCATAACCACTACTTGTGTAGGAGCAGAGAGCGACGGGAAAGAACTGTCCAGAAAATCACATTCACATGATGAAAGTGAAAAATACAAGGCAGGGCAGTAAGCTTTTAACTTACTTATGAAGGAGTCTGAGATAGGACCAGGTGTATCTTCAGTGCTCCCTGCGGCTAAGACTCCCAACTCTTTAGAGTCCACTTCGTTCATATTAAAATCCTTTGTAGAGGCTTCCAAAGATTCCTCGGACTCAGAGACCCTTGTCGTGAAATGACAGTATTTGCACAAGTGACCCGTCCATATGCAAATAGAGCAATGAAAAGGTAAACCCAAATAGTCCAAACTCTAAACAGTAACTTGTTCACGCCACTCCAAATCTAGCGTTTCCAGAAGACCGGAATGGATGTCCAGCTCAACAAGGACCCTCGCCATTCGCTTGTTCGTTGAAAGAAAACCAGCTTCATCAACCTTTAAGAACCGACCTAGCAGGTTCCTAATCACCTCCAGGGATTTTTTGTTCCATAGTTGGAGCGAAAGTCCAGGAAGTAAGACCCAAACATGACGGAAACTAAAATATTCAGTTGCAAGGTCGACGCACATGTGCCAACGCTTCAACATAATGCTTCCACCCTCGTATTCCCAGAATCTGTCCAGGATGAAAGCAGAATCCTCCGGATTTCTGAAAACCAAATCAAACCACCTGCGCGGGAGGGTCAACAACTCAGGTGAATATCCAATGAGTGGAACCCAAGTAATATGCATCCACTTATTGAAAGGTAAGTTGCTCTTGGACTTGTACGCAAACCTCCTAACCAGTGCGCAGAGGGAGAGTTTGCAAGACTCTTCCAACCCCACATCCATGCCCATAATCAAGCGACGCTTCACCTTCTTAGGCTTCCAGACACGGGCACTTTTCTTATGATATACTTCCTTCACACGTAGACTACCCCATGGAGTATTTACAGGCTTTGGATCAGTCTGCACCTGTTTCACCTCTGCCTTAGAGCCCACAACTGGGTGAACTAAACCTATGCTACAACCCCCTACAGTATGGTGCAAAGTATCCAAACTACCCAGACCAAGAATCGAGCGACTATGCACTAGCTCACGTCTAACACCAGGAAAAGGCGTAGTGTTCTCCTATGATAAAAATTGGAAAGATGTGTTCTACGTAGAGGCCACTGAAGGAATAGAATGGTCATAATGACCGCACCCACCACCTTTAAGTTTGCACAGTTCATCCACCGAGGTGAAAATATCCTCTCGCTCCCACACCTCCTCGTCAGCTGTGCCCATGAGGGCGATGACCTCATGTGCCATTCTGAAACACCCACTGACCTTCTAAGAGCTTGCCAGAGCATGAAAAAGTTAGTTCATGGTTGTAGGGCCAAGCCCCGGGTTCAATGTCGGATTAAATAATAGTAAAGGATCTTTAATTGAGTTTAGGGAGACCCTGTCAAATCTCTCGGTTTTCATCCAGTGGTAGTTGGAGAGTGCCATCTAAATAGGACAACACTAAAAGAAGAAAGGCAATGTGATTCTCTTAAAACCAAGGCACAATACCTCCGACATCTACTTCGTCAAACACTAACTTCTAAAAGCCAACAGCTAAAAATAGTAAGTCGCCATTAAACCTGCAAAAACCCCTCCCTAAACCCTAGCCAACAGCTGGATTTTTGTAAAAATCTAACTAAAAGGTAAAAACTAAAGAGTAATAATATTAAAATAAAACAACCCTACAAACTAAGTTAAAGCAATTAAATGAAATAAAATAGAACTAAAGTTAACGAACTGCCTCTTTGCATGCATTGGCGATAATGTATAACAACCTTCCATCGATTACTTAATATTCCTAACATGCCCATGATCTCTACGATCTCTTGTTACCAAACATTTCTTTTCCAGGATCTATGATAGGTGGAAAATTAGCGTTGAAATTTCGTGATCTTGCAGATAACGACTTACTTCATCAAGATTTGACCTGGCAATAAAACATAGCTCGTTGCCTGTCAGAACCACGCATCCAAATAACATGAATTAGAATTGCTAAACCATCTGTATAAAAATATGGTTACTTGGCTGCAATAAATTCATGATGAGAAAAACAATGCAAAATATTATTTATTTCATGAAAGTAAGCACTTTAGAAAAGATTGAAGTTTTGCTAAAATTGAAAATTATATATTTATCTTCAAACTTTAATATATAATCTTTTAAGATGTAGCTCATTGATATCAAAATATGGCTTTTAAATGAATTATTTCGACCTGCTAAAATGTTCATTTAATTCATTAATTCATTGAAGATCAAAATTTGATGAAACTGATTAAATGTCATGATAACCCAATTTTATGCAAACCGAGACATGCAACCATTTTAAATAAGTTCATATGAGCATGTACGTGATCTGAAAACAAAAATATTCAAATGGCGCATTTCAAAAAATGTGTGTTGAAAAGGTGTTGAAATGTCGAATAAACATGACGCAAAAACCCCCACCACCAAAATATAATCTTTAGACAAGATGTATGTATGAGGACTCACTAATGATTGTGTTTTGGTAGCATTATATTATTCTACTCAATGCGAAGAAGGATGAAAAATTAAAATCAAAGGAGAAAGATCATTAAACTATACCATCAAAATCAAAGCAAACCAAAAGGAATTGTACAGATAACAAACTTGAAAATTAAAGTTATGAAAAGGATTTGAAATATAGGAAAATAAGAATTTTTTGTGAAATTTGGAAAATTTTGGGAATTTTTTTTATTTTACAACAACCCTGACCTCCACTAACCGGCCTTATCTAGTGCAAGTACCCACACTTCGCATGGCACTCTCCAACAGTACCGAAAAACATGATACAAAGTTTGTCTCAGGTACCACAGGAAACCCCTCGCAGTCACTATGTGATACCTACGAAAATCAACTAGGGATACCAACTCACAGTCAGCGTTTGGGACGTATATTCGACAATCAAGATCGAATGTATGAGCAGGGTAACAAATCTCGAAGCTTCGAAAGCACTACCTCTCACGGAGGTAAGGGCACTAGCGAAACCCCAAAATATGATATTTCCACTATGCTTAGTTAAGCTTTGGGGGGATTATCTCCTATGCTCTCCTTCACGCAACCTTATGTTTGACTCCTGTGTTAGAGGACATTCCCAACTATATTTATACGAAAATTGGATTTGACTCTCCCTATTACAGACTCCTATGTTTGCTTTTGGATGGCCCTAGAGAATTTACTCTCCACCATAATCCAAGGCCCTAACCTAAGCTATTGGTGAACCCTAGAAAAAATGTTACTAATTGATTTTAGTTATTAACATTCGTTTTAATGGTTGTTTCTTAAGTCACAAAGGAATGGACCTGAAACTCTGTGATGTGTATTGACGCTTGCAGAAACAAAAACAATTACACTTTAAGAGTATTGTTGATATGAAACAGGCTAAATTCTTCAAAAGAAAGAGGTGTATTATATAAATATAAATGCACTTCTTCTTCAAAGAAATGTTTCCTTTTCAATGCAATGCAAATGCAAATCTTTCACTTTTTATGCAATGCATGATTTGATTGAAATCTACAACAACTTATGCAATGCACTGAGCTAATGAAAAATGAAACTTTTCACTTTTCGCTTTATATGATAAAGATGCACCTTAAAAACTAACCTTAAATGCAAACTGAAATCTTTTTGTCTTTTAGAAAGGACAAGAGCGAGTTCTGAAAGAAAACATGCATACAATGAAATTTTCTTTTTAAAAGTATATGCAAAGGGTAAGGCAGAAAGTCCACAAGCACACACTCTTACACTTTCGTTTATATGAGTAACTCAAGAAAAAAAGAAGGTAGGAGGAAAGAAAGATCGCAAATAGATGACCAGGCACCCTATAAAGAACTATAAGAATGTGACAGAGTGCAGTACACACCTAAAAAATCTTTCTCGAGACCTAAAACCATTAAAATCTAAAAGCAACTTTGACAAAACAAGAAAGTTAAAAAAATATTTTTGGACTTTTCTTATAAACTTAAAATGATAGAAACAAATTCTGAAACTAAAAAGAAAATCCTAAAGACTCACGGGATCTAGGAACACCCTATAGCACCACAACCCAAATTCCAGTGATCTAACAGAGAATAAAACTCAAACCCAAAACATGTATGTGACTGTCTAAGTGACAAGTAGTGTATGTACGTGACTGTGTTCAAAAAGTTCACGTATGTACGTGATTGTATTAGAAGAAAAGCGCATACACCCAATTAAAACATCTCAAACTCGAGAGAAAAGGGTCTGGAAGGCTTAGGATGGATTGTAAAAATCAAGAGGATGATAGATAATGGTTAAAGACACAAAAAAAGCTTCAAAATAAATGCAAACCACAAGTACCCCTAATGACCCAAAAAGGGAGATTCCCCAGTGGAGTCACCAATTATTTTAAGGAAAACAAAGTCTTATGGCTATGGGTAAGGGCCACATCAGAGTGATACCCTAAAATACCACTCTTAGACTCAAATCAAGCAGTTAATTAAGAATAACTACTTTGAAATAACTAAGTTTCAAAGGAAAGAGAAGAGAACAAACCTAGATTTTGATGTTTGATGTCAATCTCGCATAAAGACTTTCGCTCCAACACTCTTCCACAACAATCCTTTGAGATACCCTACACATAGAAAGACGAGCAACCGCAAATAGGTAGTTATCTTATAACTAACTAGACATGATCATTACAACTTTCATAATAGATTCAAATTATAATATGCAAAATACATTAGAAACATGAATCAACATATGAAATTGGACGAGAACGAGAGATATTTTATTATGAACAACATAAAAGTTGGTTACAACCTGTAACAGTTGTGGCACGGTCCCAAAACCGAGCTCAAAGCTCCTCCACCCAAGGCCAGACATGATAAACAAGACCTCCAAAACTTTATGCTCAAACAGGCCCAAGAAAGGCAAAGGCTTTCTTCCTGACAAGATAGGGAGAACACAACTTTTGAAAACAAGGGTTTCTAGATGGAAAGAACAATCTTAAATGCAAGGGGAAAAGGGGACTTGCAAGACTATAAATCATAAGGATGCATTTCTCTATTTGTTTTTTCCTCCACCCCAAGGATCTAATTTATACTCCTTTTTTATAGTTGGAGTAGGTATAGATGGGCTATAGGAGGTCAAGAACCTAAGGAACCCATCAAATCCGCCCGAAATGTCAGGATTTATTATTTTTTTGAGCCAAATTAATATGTACGTGGGTTTCTAACTAGCAAGGGGTGTACGTACGCGAGATGTTTTAAGGAGAGTCGCGTACATCAAGCAAGATGGGGTGTTTTTAAGTGTTTTTTAGGAGGAAAAGGGGGAAGAGGTCTTGCAAGTAGGGATAGGGATGTAACTGAAGCAAATGTGTCATCATAAGCATATGTGGTGTCAAATGACACTATAAAAACATGCAACATAATAATTTATACATGCAGTTAAAAACACATTATAAAAACATAAATGCAGTCATTTAAGCAATGAAACCTAGTATTCAAATGCAATTATTTGCACAACAAAATAACCATATAAATACAACAAAAACTTATCTTTAAATTGTTGAACCAACTAGTTGTGTACAGGGGATGTTCCTCCCAGCCTTAGGCTTGTTGTTCATTTTCTCTCAATAACAAGCCACCCCCAGAATGAGGCTATGAGTCCACAAGGAGATTTAGCCCACTTGGTTTTCCAATTTCCACATTCAACCCCCCAAAACCCAGGTTCTACTCCAACAACAATTCTAATCCACCAGCTCTCTTGCCCTCAACCTGCACAACCCAAAGCATAAGATCCCCCTTCTCTACAATGCATTCCCTTGGGCCTTCCCACTTCCCTCCAGGCCTCCATTGCACTCAATTGGCTAGAAATATCACAACTAGGGACTCCAGGAACTATCAGTTGCTCCATAAGTTCTCACAACAACCTTCTCAAGGATCATGAGCCATTTCCTCAACAGGAAATGTTACTTATAGGCATACAACCTTCATTCTATGCATAAAATCCAACCCTCTCATGGTTGTTCTCAACCATACCATGATTGGTGCTCTTTTCTAGCACCCAACTCTCCTCTTATTCTCCAAAAAACAACATGTAAAAATTGTCCCAAAAAGGAATTCGAATTTTCTTTTCTTCTCATGCAAGCTTGACTCTCGCATTTCCTAAAAGGTGGTTCTACTCAATCCATGCTATCATAAATTGATGAGGTGACCTTCCCACCTACCACGCTTCAATCACTTTAATATCTCTTTTGATATTTCTAAGGGAACAAACATTAAAATGAAATAGCTTGGATTAATATAAATGGGCAACCCCTTGGACCCCTCTTTAGATCCCTCTCTTATGGAATCATTTCCCCCCATCACCGTCCCACTTGTACCGCAGCAAACGATTATTATTTTTATTAATCATTTCCAATGCACAAAATACATAATTGGACCCTCGGCCATATTAACCAATATGGGCTCTTCGACCCAATATCTCGGGTCACTAGTCCAAAACACATTTGCATATTTATGTTATAATTTGTGGGGATTAAAACTAGGGATGTTTCTTTGGAGAAGTATTGTAGGGAGCAAGATGTTGGGGTTTGTGATGCAACCTCTAGTAGGAGTTATGAAGAAGAGAGATGTCTTGGGTGTTCTCGGAGAGTTTTCTCTTGTGAGAAGTTAGGGTTTGTGCTATCCAAGTAAACCCTAGGGAAAAAACATGATGTTAGAAGAGGTGATGATTTGTCTTATAAAGCTAATCCTTTGGATGATATTGTAGCCTTGTTGTTTTGTGATGCATGGAGGCTAGGGAAAGATCACGAATATCCTAGGTTAATGAGTCTTGAGCTTAGTGTGATACCTTACATGGAAGAAGTCACCATTTCTAACTTCCTACAAGTCACTTCAAAGTCTTGATAGTTGCATCTTATTCTAAGATTTTTTAAGAGGCATTGCTTATTCTGCAACCAATTGAGACAAACTTGTGATATTTCCATCTTTAAATTTGGACCTGAAGGTTCTTTTTTGTTGAGTTTATTTTTTAAATGGTTTTAGTTTAAAGGGGGGATTTTTTCCAAATTTTCCTTTGTAGAACAATGATCAAAAGTTGTTTTTCCTAAATTTACAAGACACATCTTGATAGTTTCATTTTATAATGAGTTGGTTAAGAGGCCCTGCTCATCTTGCTACCAGTTTTCAACAACCTCTTGATATTTCAATATTTTAAATATGGACTTGGAAGGCTATTGTTTTTTGTTTTTGTAATCCGTGAATGTGTTCTTTGTAGGACAATGATCATAAGTCATTATTTATAACATTCTACAAGTCACCTTAGAGTCTAGATAATTGCATCTTATTATGAGATGGTGAAGAGGCCTTGTTCTTCTTGGTACTAGTTTTCAACAAACTTGTAATATTCCAGTCTTTTAAATTTGGCCTTAAAGCCTCTTTTATGTTGAGTTTTATTTTTATTTTTATTTTCATTTTTTATTTTATTCACACCTACAATAATCACTAATATAGAAGTGGTACTCTTTAATCACATTGCAATCATCATTGGTGATTTCTATCATTGGTGTTGAGGTGTGTGTGCCTATATAGAACATGAACAAATATATACACTTGGTCGAAATGATAATATCCACCCTATATATCTTTCTATGTAACAAATATGTAATTATCTGCAAAATCAACCACTAGCAAAATTGTCCCTCGCAGAAAAACTTTAGAGATTGTTTGAATTGTAGGTCTTGCTACTTGGCTCTATGTGAATGTTGGGTATAAATTTATAAATCTCACTTTCAAACTTCTTTAATAAATTTGTCACATGGATTTTTTTCCTTCAACAAATCAATGTTTTTTAGAGAGAACACTTCAAGTAGAAGATTAGAAGTTGAGAGTAACAGTTTAGTATATCTTCGAGTTGATAATGATGGATCATTCCAATAGGGTACTTATAATGGTTTTAAGCCAGACATCCATAATGATTGCATTTTTTTCCACCAACACATTGTTTGTGGTAAAATAACTTGTCAACTACTCTTTCACATAGAAATTGGGATAGGAAAGCACGAATTGTAGAAGCAGGAGGTGAATCGTCCAATTTTTAACAAAAATTAAGGAAAATGTCATAATATAATTCAAATTCCAAATGGTAACGTCAACAACACATGTCATAGAGAGCATGATATGCCTAAGGTACTATGGTTAAAGTTTCACTAATGTCTTTATTGGGATATCAATATCAAGGTGACTCTCTTCGAATTTACTGAACAAGTGTACTTGAGTCATCTCCAATAAATGTTTTACATGTTGTTCATATTGACCCCATCATATTTGTTGATTCACCAAATTTCTTTCATTTGGTGAAATACAAGATTTTGTCACCTAATATTCATGCACCATAGATTTAATGTCTTTTGGAAGTCTATCCTTGTAGGGTTGCTTGCAAATAATGGCCTTGTTACCCCCTCTCACCTGGGGGTAACTAGAGGAGATCATATCTCATGGTCCACAATGAAGATAATGAACCCAATAATGATGATCAATATTCTCAAAGGCAATAACCCATCATCCCTACAGATGCCTCAATCCTCGTCCGCACAACTCATCACACTTGATCAACATGGCTCATTGGAAGAGGGTGGTCCGACACATTATGAGGTACATTAGTTCTTGTTTCATATAAAGTGTCATATTTAATGCATTTGGCATGTGAGTGAGGATCATGGGTTGAAGTTGGATAATGGATCATAAGCTCAAGAAATTATTATTTTTTCCTTGTTTCACCTTGGAGGTCATCATTAGTGTCCTAGTACCATGTTGTCACTCTTGGGGAACATGGATAATATTGGGAGGCTTTGATAAGGGTAACGTACCATTCCCCCCATACTTAACGAACCTTCCACAATGTACTAAACTTCATATTGGTTGTTACATGTACACCAAAAAGGCCCGTGGTTCATTATTCTATGAGAAGAAGATTTAGAATGTTGAGATTGATGCAACTGCTAGAAAAAATGACAAGAAATAAAGAATGTTATAAAAGAAAGAAGAATAATGGGACAACGAATGAACATCTCAAAAGCCCAAGGTCAGATTGAGTGCTACCCCCTCTAATGGTAATCGACCCTAGTCCTAATGCATTGAGTGCATAATCATAAGAAGGACTTTATCATGGCAAAAAATGATGGAAGAAAGAATAAGTGCTTGAAACCTGAAAAGGAGAATTGCAATGCAATGAAAGAATATCAAAAGGCAAAATAAGAGGTTTGGAATGAAAGAAGTACTGAGGAAAAGGTTATCTCAAGCAATAAGTGCTCCCTCTACAAAGGAGCTCATGAAGATGGACCAAATATGGTGCCTTGCATGTTAATGACACCATCACCATGAAGTCAACCCAACACATTTTCATCGACCATACTTACACATAGACACATATATGGGTTTCTCGGGAAACATCCCTTTACTTGTGTACTCGCACACCTAATAGGGTCTTTTGATGGTCCTCCCATACCTAAACTTGCCAAATTCCATAAATTATTGAGCTAATGTGAAGTTTGAAGGGGATACCTAATGTGGATTGCTTATGTGGCTTTTTTATTAAGCGATGGCCTACTTTGTATGTTTCTAAGGACTCTTGAACCTTGTAATTGTCGGTCTTATTTGATTCTATGACTTTGATTCATTTGGGCACACCTGAAATGGTCCTTTGGAGGACGTCCCATGCTTTCACAGAAGACATTGTACATTTTATTACAAGACATGGCATATGTGATGCATAATGTTGAGTCACCTAATGAATTGACACATTCAAACTTACCCTCTCACATCTCTTGGAAATTTTATGATGGACAGATGAACCCTCTTTTTGTAGATATGATCATATTGGTTGACAGATGGGCTTCCTGCCCACACCTTTGGATAGTGTACCCACAACATGATAGCACTTAATTTGAGTACATTGCACTTGATGATGATTGGAGACCCCTTGGAGAGGTGATGAGCCCTCTTTTCACCTTGGACAACGATATTTACACCTTGGACATTGGCTATTTTGAGGATGATGTCACACATATGATCGTTATGATGATGGTGGGGCCAACCTCGTCATCAGGGCATTCTTGGTTGATGACTTGGGTCACTTGAAATGACTTTTGATGCGGAGACATGACACTTCACCTTGCTTACACCACTTGACAATGAGACCTTGCCTTTGGAGGCATCCTATCCCTTCTTGGAACATGACATCACACACACATTTGGCCTTGGAGGGCATATTTTGGTGTATTAGCATGTTATTCTATTGTTTGAGGCTACTTGATGGTCGGCCTAGACCTACCTCACTTGTATCATAGACTTGTTGTATTTTAAGGGGATTTGAAGGTCTTTAGCGCCAGGGTTGCCTCATATAAAGAGGCTTGTGCAACCTCCTAGCCAAGTCATAACTCACACTTATAATTCATCCCTACTACTTGTCTTCACTCTCTCTATTTTCTCTATGGAGCTCGTGCTCTTGTGCGCACTTTTGGAAGGATGATCTTGTTAGATGCATTGTCTTGTTTTGTGGAAGAATCTTGAGCTAGGGTTTCCATGTGCATAGAGCTTGATCTAGTAAGTGATATTCTTCAAGTTTTAATGCTTGTTCATGGTATATTTTGTTGGATGATCTATTATATGGTTAATTCTTGCATGTTACCTTGTACGTTAGTTCCAATTTTGTTAGAAACCCTGGGAGGGATTAATATTGTTTATTTCCCTCCTTATTTTATTCATCTTGATTTGTTGAAGCATTTAAGACCTAGTCTAGGTATTAATATTGTTTATGCCCCTAGGGTTTGTCTTTTCTAGTTCAATACCTAAAGTTTTATATGGTATAACCTCTAGTGTTTGTCTTAGTTCAAGAAAGGCCTTGTTGCCAAACGCGAGAGAGAGAAAATGGCACCTAGGGTTTGTGATGGTATAACCCTTAGGCTTGGCTTCATAGAATGTTTGGCTTCGTTTTATGATGGTATAACTCCAAGTTTGGATCTTCAACCCCCCTCTCTTACCTTTATCAATCTTCCAATATTTTTCTTTGAGTGCATTTACTCAAAGGAAAGAAAATGACACTAGTCATCTTACTCATAAATGTTTGCAAACCCTAAATAAACTCACTCTCACTCAAAGACAACTTATTCGGTGGATGCTTCATCACATCCTTGTGCTAAATCCAACTCAACGACTTGCAAAACCTGTTGTTGTAATCTTCTAGATTACACGTGTTCAAGGAAGAGACTACTTAGACAAACACATAAAGAACACACACACATACTCAAGAAGTATTTGTGGGAAGATTAACCAATCGCCTTTGTATTCCATATTCATGAGTATATATACATAGGATAAATGGTTGGAATAGTTGTACCTGCTCCAACTAATCATTCATTTATGTATTTATCCCTTTATTACATATATTCCTATATTATATTATGTATGATAATGTCTAATCTATAATGTGTGATGACTATTACAAGGGCCTAAGAGGCCTCCCAACATCTTCCCCACACTCAAATCCTTGCTCGTCCCAAGCAAGTGTGCAACAATGTCCGGAGTCTCTACTCTTGCAGCAGTATCATTGATGTGCATCGATCATGCATATTGGTCTGCATAGGTAAATCAGTCGCAACAGCCGCCAGCTGTATAGGAAGACACACATATACAATGTTTATTGTGACTGGTTTTCAATTAATCTAAGCGACCGCATATCACATATCTTGACTCCTCGATCTCCATATGATCGACTATGTCGATTTCTTGCAAGACACCACCGACTGCCATACTCACTTGCAAGTTTGTATTTCTCTCGGGACCCATCGAGGCGCTCTCTAGGGATACTCCAATGAACTGTCGCGCCTAGGGGCTCTTTTATGAAATCGATGAGGGTCTGTGGCATCAGCCAATCCTACCATTCATTTTCTTTCTTTTTCACAACCCAAGGGACTTTTCTGCAACTCTTTTACCAAGGGGCTCAATCATTTCAATCATTCTTGTGCCATCATCTTATATTTTTTCCCATGTGTGTCTCTATCAGGAAATGTCTATTTCTTGAATGCTTTTAACCATTGTGATTAATGCTCATCATCAACTGTTTCTAAACTCCCATGATCATTTCTCATTACGAATGCTCTCTATAAGTGTTATGCTCAATCAACTGCTACAAAAATTTCTTCCATCAATGCTCGATCTTTCATTCAAGTGCTTAGTGTCTATATGTCTCACCAATCTTCACTCATGACTGGGCTTTGAAAACTTTCAAATGTATGGAATCTACATATCAATTATATGAAGGATGACTATGACTCAATTATAGGACTCTACACATGCGAATTAACACGACTCGCTAATTGAACACTTTTTAACTGTAAGTAAGAATCATTGCCAGTACTTGGATTTTATGGACTACAACTAAATGTTGTCAACTAGAGATCGACTACTGTCGGCATGAGAAACCAATCTCATTGCCTAAGGACCGACTTACATTACATCGGTGGATGGGATTGCCTACCTGTGGAGGGGATCACATGCCTTTGAAAACACACATTTAACCCCCTCTTTTCAGTTGACTTAATTAACTCAATTGCGCACTTGAATCAATAGAGTGATGTGTGATCGATTCACTCAACAACATATACATTTTTCTTTTATGACTCGACTAGACTAAAGCATGAGTCAACTCGACTGAATTTGACTATGGGTCGACTCTACTTGACTAACTCATTCCCTTCTTGTAATTCTTTTTCAATTTCAAGACTTCAAATACATTTTGAACTAATAACTCATAGAAACCAAAATTTACATACAATTATTTTCCTCGAAATCACCACCTTTCCTTCGAAGAATATGAATGAATGTGAACATGAGAAACTATCTAATTTGCATTACAAATGTAAGTAAAAAATCTTTCTAGTGTGACTTGAGTTTGTTGTCGATCATTTATGTGGAAAGACACAAATCAATTATCTCTTCGCCGGTCAGATCTACGAACCTCTTTACCAATATTTTTGGGCATATGAAAACATAACCAAGTACAACATGCCTGAGATTGATGGGAGCAAAGATAATTCTATTGTGAAAAAGACCTCAATCCTCTATCTTGTGTTGTCTCGAAATAGTATACTTCCTCAAAAATTACACTATGAGATTCCAATATTTGTCTTGAATAGGTGACACTCGACCATCAAACAAGGTGGTTACTAGTCGACCATATCGACCAAGTCAACTCAGTCAACCAAAATTTTCCACGTGGAACTTCAGTTTCCTCTGCAACATGGATGAATGTTTCTCCTCGACCATTGTAAAATTTAAGGTGCAAATGAAAATTTTGTTCATGTGGTTACATATCAAAGCTCTACTAGAGCCGCCTTATGAATCGACAGAGCTTATTCTGTTGCGTGAGTGCTTGCCTTATGAACAATCTGCAACATAAAAACTAGAATTTTAATAGCACAAGTGGCTCGGAATTCAACTCTCGAGTAGAGCAAGGAAATATTTCTATGCCAAGGTTTAGAGTCAAGTGAATTTTCTTGAAGCTGATGGAGATTTTACCTCTTTCCCGACAATCAATCATCTTCATCGCACACATACGTGGAGGCAATCTGGTTTCAAACCATTCAATCATTAACTATGACCTTTGCATCTTGTGTATCATTTAAATCCTTTGAATGCTCAGATCAGATCTGACCATCTTATTACAAAATGTTTAGATAAGATCTAACCATTTAGTGTTGCAGAAAAAGAGGCTCTCCTAACGCATTCATCAACGAAGTCAACTGTCGACTCTCTTCTTATTCATCTACTAGTCTATTGGTTTGATTGCTTCTTTGTTTGAAGCATCGCTATGAGTGTGTCACCAAGTCGTCTATCGACAAGTCGACCCGACGAACTCCATTCTTGATCGCCAAACGCTCAAATGTCAACCATCAGTCCAAATGTCTTTTCGATGTTGTCTAAACATCAACACTCCCTCTCAACGAGAGAGACATTCTTCACGATGCCATGCTTGTCTCTGAAGTATACAAACTTCACCCTAGACTCATGACACATGTTTGTTTGTCTTAAGAGATGTCTCTCTCCCACATGAACCGAGGGGAAACTCCCTCTGCAACTCTCCCTCTGAGCCAATTGACTCTCTTTGAGATCAGGCTCACTCTGGGTCCACATGTGATAGAATATAGCATCTTGAGTCTTTATTATTCCTTGTCAATTTACTATGACTATGAAAAATACCACACCAAGGTCATTCACCATAGGTACACCCCTATGAGCAAATGTTAGCTCGATGCTAACTGACACATGGAAATCACCTCGAGTCCATATTATTCATTTTCATGATCAAGGAAGGACTACACCTGGGCCCATTTACCACACTTACACCTTTGTGATAAATGTATCCTATCTCCCTTGGTCTACAACCCAATCTAAGAGAAGGTCTGCTCGATGCTTACTTGGGACATTCACCATAGGTACACCCATGTGGGTGAATGTTTGTCCAATGTTTGCACACACTGGAAGAACACTAGCACATCGAGCCTTTTGTTCTTTGAAGACTACGCTAGGGCCATTATCCACTGGTTAAATCACCATGACCAATCATGGGATAATGTATGCTCGATGTTGAAACATGAACATCAACATCATCAACTGCCACAACCTGGTCAGTACCCTGAAACATGGCACACCATACAACATCAATTATCTAACCCACACTCTATCTGAGTAAATTGGGCATGATGTTGTAGGTATCAAGTTTTGTACACTCAAATAAGTGTTCCTGGGTTACACGAACCATTCTTCTTAATATGGTCACTAACTGTGACACAAGAAGAATGTTCATCATGTATCTCCCCACTTTGGTCACTATTGTGAACTCAGGGAGAAGGACCATTATTCCTACTTTGATCACTATTGTAAACTCAAGAAGAGTGCATGCCCTATACCATTGTCCCCACTCTAGTCACTACTGTGAACTCAGGGAGAAGGACCACTCTTCCCACTCTAGTCACTACTGTGAATTCAGGAAGAGTGCATGCCCTGTACCATTCTCCCCACTCTGGTCACTACTGTGAACTCGGGGAGAAGGACCATTCTTCCCAATCTGGTCACTACCTATAAACTCAGGAAGAATGTATGTCTTGGACCACTCTCTCCACTCTGTTCACTACCTGTGAACTTAGAGAGAATGTTCGTCCATGGTACAAACCTAGACCATTCTCTCCACTCTAGTCACTACCTATGAACTCATAGAGAATGTTTGTTCATTAGCACTCCCTCTTACTGATAGGATCAATCTCCATGAGTCCCAGCTTGTCCCTAAAGTGCACAAACTTAGCTTTGAATAGAGGCTTCATCAGAATATCAGATGTCTGGTCATCAATGGAGATATATTGGAGCTTTATCTCTCCCTTATGGACTTTATCATGGAGGTATTATTACTTGATCTCTATGTGCTTTGACCTGTAATGGAACACGAGGTTCTCTTAAAGTTTTACATGACTTTTATTATCACAAAATATCACACTTGATTCCAACACTTGATCAAACAGTCAAGAAACCAGCTTACGAAGCCATATTACTTATGTACATGCATAAAAAGTTGTAATATACTCTGCCTCTACAGTGTTGAGTGCGATAGACTTCTCTTTATTGCTAGCCCAAACTGAAACATACACCAGAAGTACTTTTTTTGTCACTTGCACTCCCTGCCCAATCTAAATCTATATACCCCTACAACTATACATCATTGTTTGACACATATCTTAAACTATAATTTAGCTTGCCACATAAATATCTCAAAATGTGCTTTATGACAATCCAATTCTCATGTCTCGGTTCCACCTGAAACTAACTCAATGTGTTCACATCAAAGCAAATGTCTGGCCTAGTATTCACCAAATACATTAGTGATCAAATCAACCGCCAATACATGGAGAGGTCTACTAGATCAAAATTAGAGTCTCTCAACTTCTTCAGGTTTGTCACCATGGTATTTTCCATGGACTTCCAGTCCATCATCCCAAATCTATGAAGGATCGTGATAACATACTTCCCTTGACCAAGGAAGATCTCACCTAGATTATGCCATACTTCTAATCCCAAAAAGTAATGTATCAATCTAAGATCCTTCATCTCAAACTCTTGAGGACAACTCCCTCTTTCATCGATCGATGAGTCAGTCTACTCCCGCTCACATCCTAGCACATAGATTAGCCAAGTGAGCCTTCACCACTCACATCCTGGCACTTATACCATCATCCACTCCCCTTCTCACATCTTGACCAAGCCTCAAAGCCTTATGGGAAACCCTACCACGATCATCTCATTAAGACATTCTGTCAAATACTTCGTGTGCATCCTCCACATGCTAGATCCAATATATCCTCAGTCCCAATATTATCGTGAAGTTATCTGTCATTTAATTCAATTCTGCAAAACTGAACTTCTTGAATCCCTCGAGGATCTCTGAGTAGCCTAGGCATTCATAGCCAAGATCTCTTATATGTTATGGAAATATATCGCCATCCAAGAATTATTCAAAACAACTCGGGAGAACGAAATCCATTGAGCAGTAAATACTTAGGATAACACGATCTAGTGACATCCATTGTGTGGACAAAGCCTTCACAATGGTTTTCATTCATGCACAAATGTTTACACTCTTCCAGTGTAATCTCAACGGGCTGAGATAGATTGTAGGCATAATAATTTGTATGTGGAAGATAAATAAGCTTTGTACTGGAGGCACCATGCCCAGTCAGTTGTTTATCGCACTCGCAACCTTGGTACCAATCGATGGAATCTTTCATGTGAAAACCAATGGGACAAGTACAACTGGGCTTTGCAGTGTATATGCAGAAACCGTAGATTCCACATAAACCATGAATGGAACATTGATCAGGGATCACCATCCAAACAATGCTCCATATACATGTCTCTTCCACCAAGATGTATAGCCTCAGGTTTCCATCAACGTCCAAATTAAATATTCTCTTGGGGCCTTCCCCATAATCTAACGCCTCAATGTTAAAATCATTGTTTGACTAAGATTTTGGAAAGGTTGACCGACATTCATCGAACATGAAACTTTTTTGAGGCTTTTGTATTACTAGCATTTAATTCTTTTGTATGTTTCTACTGGATGATTTCGCTTGTAGACATAATGCTAAATTCTCCACTCAAATATTTTTGAATTTAAAAATCACACTACTGTAATATCAGAGGCTCTCTCATAAAGATTTTTGCCAGATTATTTATTTCGATTATTTCTAATTAAACAAAGTCCTTTAAATATATGGAAGACAAAGGGTCATTCGCAACCATGAATTATTTTAAAAAAAATTCTGATGTCTCGCTCATGGTCATAGCACTATTTTTCTTTTGCGAGGAATATTTCATGTCAATTAATAATATCAAATATATGAGGTTTATAATGTTAATTTTACCATACGGTAATCATCGAGACCAAGAACAGTAAGAAAATGAGAATAGTAACAGAATGTGTACGCGATCCAACCAGATGAAAAACAATTAACAACATAAATAAGCCATGGAAAGCGGAGTTGGTCCAAGGTGTTGAATTTTTATATGAGATAGAAATATTCACACAAGACTCAAGCTATCTCTCACATTTTCCTGGGGCCTCCCATGTAGGAGTCAAGCCCACTCCTGCTCTCATACCATGTTGATTTTTATATAAGAGATAATATGAGATGATATACGATCAATGCCTTATTACAATGATGAGTGTTTCATATATATATAGAACATATGGTGACCATCCATGAAAGGATGCATCCCTTGGATAATAAATAACTACTTATTTATTATATATATTTATACTAAATTGGCCTCCACAACAAACACAACTTTTCACTTTTTACTTTTCACATTATGAAGACCAACCATAGTTACAAAATTCAACACATCCATTATCAAGAATATTCCAAGTAACATCAACCTTGTGTGGGCATCAATCAACAAGTATCCACCATCATTCACAAGCAACAACCAACAAGCATCCACCAACATCCACGAGCAACAATCGATGGTTTCTCTTCTTATCTCTCCATATTTTTCAGGTTCGGGCCACCCCCATCCACTGTTTTTGTCACCCAGTCGGATGAACGAGGCAACGACGCCATTGTTGTAATCTTCTAGATTACATGCATTCAAGGAACATACTACATTAGAGAAGCAAATAAAAAACACTCGCACATACTGAAGAAGTATTTGTGGGAAGGTTAACCAATCGCCTTTGTATTCCATATTCATGAGTATATATACATAGGAGAAATGGTTGGAGCAGTTGTACCCAGTTGAACTAATCATTTGTTTATGCATTTATCCCTTTATTACATAAATTCCTAGATTCACTTATGTGTGATAATGTCTAATGTATAACGTGTGATGACTATTACAAGGGCCTGAGAGGCCTCCCAACACCTCTCTTTGATTTGTTGTTGTTATAAAACTTAGTTGTAGTCATTAGGGCTTAGTAAAATTGTTGATAACTTACTTAATATCCTGGTAAAAGAAGGTTGAAACCATTGTTTAACACTTTTACCTTCTTCTAATCTCTTAGAGATGTATTTTAAAAATTTATTGGCATCTTTTAGAGGCTGGTTTCCTATTGTAAAACATGTTTTTTTATTTAACATTGCTATTTTTCTGCATTTTACTTCAGCAACTCTTATTCTCTTGATAACTAGTGTTTTGGGCATTGTATTGCATCCTTTAGACTTGGTTTTCACACTTGAATGCCTTGGATTATTTGCACAATCATTCCCTTCTTTTTCCAAGACATAGTCTATCTTTGAGTGACCAAGATAGGGGGCCATAGACTTTCCCTTAGCTTTTTATAAGATCCCTTGAGGTCACAAGGGAACCCTCCCTTGTTTTGGACTCTTTCCTTCACTAAAATAAGGGAAGAATTTGCCTAAGTGACAGTAGCAATCAATTGTTATGCAAGTTTAGCATATTGTGAAGGCTTTGCACAAGTGCTAGATTTTGTTATAACATTTTGGTGCTATTTTCGGAGAGAATTGATTCACTCTTCCTATGATATTTCCTTGGTAAGTATGCTCTTCAAATCCCTTCTATCCAGCTTACCTGGTGACTCCAATCAGGGAAGAATCCCCTTATCTCTCTTTGGTGATCCTTGAAGGATCATTTGACGACTCCTCCTTTGCGAACCCGAAGAAAAAGATAGCCTAATAATCCTTCTATATCTAGAATGAATAATACCATGGGTCTCCAATACCTTTGTACCCTTGAATATGACTGGGATTCAAGGTTTTCCCCATGATCTTTCCAAAGATGTTGAGAGGTAGATTCCTAGGTTTTCAAACCATAGTGTCATATATGCTAAGGCACATTTGACTTGGGGCTTGATAAAGTTTGGTATGAACATGAGGATGTCATTATGAGACTTTTATCTTCTTCATTGATAGGAAATGGTACAATAACCTTCCTAATAAAAGCATTAAAACTTGGGAAACATTTGAAAGTGTCTTCTTGAAAAGATGGAGTTCAAGAAATATGGTAAACTTCTCTTGTCTATGTTATCGCTCAGTTTGTAGTTTAGGCCAAGCAGTTGAAAGGTAAGGGACAAACTGGCGTAACAGGAGCTTCCCCACCCATTGTCACCTTGATGGGGAGCTCTTTCTATTTAGGGTGGTTGAACCCAAGGGAGACGTCCCTGGCAATCTGGGGTTTTGAAAGGCAAAGGTTTAAAGGATCAAGGCAAGTTTTCCCTTTCACAGATTACCGCCAAGAAGATAGTCAAAATGAAGATATACCACAGAGAAGGCACCTGTTTACGAGACAAGGCAACAATAACACTAATACATGCAACAGTGGTTAATACTTCTTTAATCAATGACTATCAATATTATATATGAGCACATACAGCAGTAATTATTGACGAAGTCAATGATTGCAATAAAGACTATGGCTTATAATATTACTTCTCAATAAGTACAAAATGATATAGCATTCAATAGAGATGATTAATCCTTTAATTAACACAATGCATCAAATATCATTAAATTCTCATGTAAGACAGGAGTGCTGCGTCACTATGCTAGAGGTGACATCAGTTTTCCTTTAGGGTTAGTTTGGTAGACAAAGAGGTGAACGTTTTTTGCAAATAGGCCAATGAAATTTATCTATACATCAATGTCTATCATTAGATGACTTAGCCGCAACATTTTCTATCAACCAAGAGTTCAAACAAGGCATGACGTCATCATCAATCTAGGGTTAGTAGACGTTAGGATTAGTTAGGGTTTCAAATTTGAGAGTTTTGAAAGTTTTGTTTTGGCACAACAAGCTCAACGTTGGAGAGTTAGACCAGTGCCTTAGGGTATTATGGAGTCAGAAGAAAGGGCTAGGTCTCGGGAGGATCTAAATTCAAAGACAAGAGAGTTAGGCTCTATGGTGCTGCAATGGCAGGGCCCTAGAGTCAAAACCCTAAGGGGAGGAGGCTCATTCCGGTGTTGCTTAAGCAAGGCCTCATGCTCCTCCC
>ML777684.1:602112-614914 GCA_009831015.1 Picea engelmannii | reverse complement strand
TGACTAGAATATCAATATTTAGAATTATATTATTGTTATTTCTAGTTTAGAAAACACTTGATTATTGTTGGTACAACTACCATTAAGTAAATTCTCATATTAATAATGCACTTGTTTACAAGATAAATTGATCTCCTCTACGAGTTGTTCTTGGTTGACCTTGCTCTAGGCAGGTTATCTTGTAAATTCCATGGAGGTTACCATGGAGATATTGTTGTTCTTGTTTCATGTTTCGGGCAGGTCACGGGTAATAGCTTTGAAAGTGAGTTATAATGACGGTTGCAGGAGGAAACATGAAGCAGACATAGAGTTGTTCACATTCATGTAATGAAGGAGAAGAGGAGGCCAACACATGCATAGGGAGCAGTTGACTCCGAAGACTATATAGGTTCAGAGGGAGCATGCAAATTTAGAGTGAGCCTGATCTTAGATAGAGTCAGTTGCTTAGAGACTTTCATTCAAAAAGTATTCCTCTTCAGATTCAGATTTAGATTAAGATGGGAGAGATGTTCTCCATGAATGACAAACAAGAGGCTAGATAAAAAAAAATTAGAGACATTGAGGAGATACGAGACCTCCTGGGAGGATTCCCTTGTTTTAGTGAAGGAAGCCAATCAGAAGGACTGGGATGTGAACCTTTCACCTTGATTTCAAGACATGTACTCAGATGGAGATGTGAAGTTGCAGGGTTATACAAACTTTGACTAGGCAGGAAGTGCAGTGGATTGATAAAGTACTTTTGGTTGTTGCTTCAGTTTGGGATCAATGTGATCTTATGGTTGAGTAGAGAGTAGACGTCAATGGCACTCAGTACAACAGAGACAGACTATATAGCAACCAGTATTGAAATTCATGAAGCGGCATGGCTTCAAATGTTTCTTGCAGGACTTCATCCGAGACATGATGCAGAAGGGAACTGTGAAGCTACAGTAGACATCTACAAATGAGTAGCATCGAGCAAACATTCTCCCAGATTGGTCATGTTGATTTGACCAAGGGAGAATGATACATTCATTCACAGGATTAGCCATGTTGATTTGGATACTGGTGAATGGCCCAGGTACAATATTTCTCCTATTATTCATGTTGATTTGACTAGGAGTTGAAAGACTCAAGGTGCAAAATGTCCACTCTCGTTGAGTTGGAGGTGTGTTGTTTCTTCTCATGCTGGCTAACCTCACTGGCCAAGGGTTCCCTGGATCATTCTTACGACTGAGGGGGTAATGCATTGTCGGACCTGATGAGAGAAGAAACATCACACACAAAGTCATGAGGAATATGGGAGTAGCTTCGTGCTACTTAATGAGACTATAACTATGGTTGATGGCATATTGTAGTAGCTATGTGCTACTAGTTGATTGTTGCATAGTTATAGAGACATCGACTGTGATTATGGTTGATGGCATATTGTGGTAAATGTGTGTTACTAGATGATTGATGGATAATGATATGTATGACTATGGCTGAGGGAATATTGTAGTAGATGTGTGCTACTAGTTGATTGTTGCATAGTCATACAGATCCTGACTATGGTTGAGGAAAAATCGTAGTAGATATGTGTTACTTGTTGATTGTTGCATAGTCATGGAGGTGGCAGACTATGATCATAGTTGAGGGCATATTGTAGTGGTTATGTGCCACTAGTTGATTACTGCATAATTATAGAGATTGTTGTATTGCATGATGGTTTGATTGCAGGAGAGAGAGATTGTGTCTCTTAATAGTATATGTGTGCTACCTGGAGTGGTTGTGCACCACTAGATAATAGTTATGTACTATTATGGATCAACACAGTCACGTTCTACTATATTCCATTGTAGTAATTGTGCACTACTAGCTGATTGCCATGGAAACTACCAATTCACATTAGGAGTAGCTGAGTGCTACTTGATTGCAAAGACTGTGACAGACGATTCGAGCTACCGATGGCATTGTGGCAATTATGTGCTACCAATTGATTGTAGATTAGTCAGTAGACTACTAGATAAATACATATTGAAAGATGCATCCCTAGCTAAGAGGGAGTGTTGATGTTTTGGTAGTTGTGGGAGGATCTTTCCTTCCTAGATGACCTTTCTTATATGCAAAGAATATTCCAGAAGCAAGTGAACCATTAAACGAATGTATGGAAACCCTAGAAGACAAGTTGACCTAGGAGAATAAATAATATTAGAATATTATCTTCCATAAAGACAAGTCTACTCCACAGGAAAAAGATAAACAGAAAATATAATTACCAGAAAGTCAGGTCGGCCTAGCCAAAAAAGTCACTGGACATATTAATATAAATAGAGGATGTTTTAGCTCATTTGTACACAAAGTCAGAGTGCAAGTATTGTGGAGAGTTGCAGTTGTAGTTTCAACTGCACCTGAAAGGAGCAATAAGGGTGTATGGTCATCTCTTGGTCTTGGTCTCTCTCTAGCGCTATCAAGTGATATTCTTGGTGATACTCTTGGTGATAGTGTGGCCAAGTATGGCGCAAGTTTGAGAGAGTACTACAGATGCAGTTGTTGCGGTTGTGTATGGTACTTGTTCTGTGGATATGGAGAATGAGCGCTCTACTTGTCTTCATTTGTTGTTGCAATTAGCAGTTGGGATTTATCTGTTGGTTCTAGAGTAGGCTTGCTAAAATTATTCTAAGTAAAGTTCAGTGTGCTCGGGGGTGGCATATGTGAATGTCTATGGTTGGGTGACAATGATGTGACATTGTCTATGGTTAAATGAGTATAGCAAAATTTCATCACTTCCTTCAACCTGTAAACCCATTTACTCTGCAATGCTCTTTTTCTGTAGGCAACTGAACCAAGTCCCAAGTCTGGCTATTTACCAAGGAATCCATTTCCTCTTTCATGCCTTGCTCTCACTTATTTTTAGTGTCTACCTGCATTGCCTCTTCATAACTTTCTAGTTCACCAGAATCAATCAATAATAAATAATACAATGAAGGAGAGAATTGTTCACGGGCTCTACTTAACCTGGTAGATCTTCTAACAACACTTGCAAGAGTTTAAGGTACTTGCTACTCATGTTGTTGTACATTTTGATTTTTTGGTACCTTTAGAGTTTATTTTTCAGTGATCTCATCAAGCACTATGTATTCTAGTTTTTCTTCTTCTTATTTCCTTCCCTCCAACTGATCTTTGTACATGACCTTCTCATTGAATATGACATCTCTACTCCTAATGATTTTGTGATTTTCATAATCCCATAAGAGATAACCAAAATCATTAACACCATATCCAATAAATGTATACTTCTTGGATTTTGCTTCAAGCTTTGTTCTATTTTCTTTATCAATATGGACAAATGCTTCACAACCGAAAGTCTTCAGAAATGAATAGTTTACCTTTTTACCTATCCACGCCTCCTCTAGAATGCCACCTTCCAAATAAATTGAAGGTCCTTTGTTTATTAAGTAAACAATTGTCTCTACAACATCTGCCCAAAACTGTAAGGGAAACCCAACATGCAATGTCATACTCCTTGCACATTCCATGATTTTCATGTTCATCCTTTCTGACACACCATTTTCTCGTGGTGTTCCTGGAACTGTTTTTTCCTCTACGAATCCCATGGTATGAACAATAATTATCAAACTCCTTTTTGTAGTATTCACCTCCATTATATTATCTCAAACACTTCGACCTCTTTCTTGTCTCATTCTCAACCAAAGCTTTCCATTTCTTAAAAGTATAAAAAACATCATGTTTTTGTCAAATGCAATGAACCAAAGTTTTTCTAGTTGCATCATCGATAAAAGTATCATAATAACGAGAGCCACCAAGAGATGATACTTGAGTTGGTCCCCATACATCTATATGCACAAGCTCTAACTTTTTAGTCTTCCTTTCTTTTTCGACTTTGAGAAATATGACTCTCTTATGTTTTCCATAAATACAGTGCTCACAGAAATCTAAATCAACTTGTTTAAGATATTACAACAAATTCCTCTTGTGGAGTATTTGCATCCCCTTCTCATTCATGTGTCCAAGCGTATGATGCCACGGTGTTGTATCCACTCGTGTATATGCTAAAGAGATAGAACAATCAACATTAACAGTACATAAATACAATGTACCTACCTTATCTCCTTTTTCCATTACCAATGATCCTTTAGTGACCTTCCACGCCTTATCTGCAAATATAGATATACAACCTTCACTTGGAAACTGCCATGTTGAAATTAAATTTCTTCTCAGATCTGGTATATGTATCACCTCTTTTAATAGCCATTGGTTTCCATTCTTTTTCTTTATTTGTACTTTACCCATTCCAACAATTTGACATGGTTCATCATCACCCAAATAAACCTGTCCAAAATCACCTTGAACATAATCTTGAAAATATTTCCTATGGGGTGTGGTATGAAATGAAGCCCCTAAATCTACTACCCAAGATTTTGTAATATTATCTAAAGAAAGAAACAAAGCATCTTCTAACACATCACCTATTACATTTGGTTCCTGATTTTTCTCTTGTTGTCCATCTCTTTGCTTCTTTGGAGCTTTGCAGTCTTTCTCCAAATGTCATTTCTTCCTGAAATTCCAACACTATATCTTTCCTAGTATGGATTTGGATATTCCCTTCATAGAATTCCCATAGTTCCCTTGACTCTTTCCTCTTTCCTTTTGTCTTCCCCTATTCTCCACGGTGAACGCATTACTTGATGTCTCGCCTGTGCTTTTCCGTTGCATTTCCTCACTATAGATAACACCAATAACATCATCAAATTTCAGACTGTTGGAACCAGAGACAAAGTTACTTACATCCATGACCAAGCCTTTCCATCTTTCTGGAAATAGTAAAAGATTAGAAGAGCCCTAACCTCATCATCAAAGTTCACTTTTACAGAACTTAGTTGATTAGTAACAATATTAAATTCATTTAAATGATCTGCAACAGACCCACCTTCTGACATATTCATATTAAATAATCGCTTCATTAGAAATACCTTGTTAGAGGCCGAGGGTTTTTCATATAGTCTAGCCAGTGCCTTCATCAGATCTTGCGTTGTTTTTTCTTTTGAAATATTGAAAGCCACTGATGCTACCAAGTACAACCATATCGTTCCTAGTGCCTTTTTGTCAAGAACCTCCCATTCTTCGTCCTTCATGGTCATCGACTTCTTTGCTATTCTGCCCAATGATAGGAATAGATCCTTCTGATATAAATAATATCCCATTTGCATCTTCCATAGCTGGTAGTTTTGGCCATTAAATTTCTTGACCCTAAACTTTCCATCTTCCGCCATTGCTCCCACTCGAACCAGGAACCCTCTTTTTCTGCGAGTTACCTTTGGCTATGATACCAATTGTTAGAAAAACGAGATCGTAGAGCAATAAAATAAAACAAATACAGAAATGAAACATAGAAGATACACAATACAATAGAGACACATATATATGTGGTTCACGCAATGTGGGCTACGTCCACTAGAGGAATTGCCAGGTCCTTCCTTTATTATTATCCAACAAATGAAGGGATACAACCTACAACACATCCATTGTAACTTTCTCTTCTTTCTCTCACGATCTCCTCTCTCAAAATAAAATATTCACATTCGTCTACAACCGCAATACAATTCCATCGTACATAAAAGAGGGTTGCCTTCTAGGTCAAAAATCCATAACATAACTTATATCGTCAGATCTATGACCTTACAATGAACGGTTTAGATTGACTACGAAATTACAATATTTGAATTGCATTTAAAAAAAATTAGGATTGTGTATCCTAAAATTTCTTTGATCTGCATAAAAATTAGGAAGATAATCAGGCTCCACAACCAACATAGAGAGCAATGGATTTTTCCTTTAGGGATTTAATAGGGAAAATCATAGAGATATATCAAGACAATTTAACGGTTGTTTCTAAGGAAATAAATGCACATGTATTGCACCTTAGGAAGATATTTGAGAGATGTAGAAAGTACGGTATTTCCCTGAATCCCAAGAATTCTATATTTGGTATTTGTTAATGCAAGACTTGTACTTGTGCAAATCCCAACACAAGACTCCCAAATCTTGCATAACTATGGAAGAAGCTACCACGGTCACCTTAGTAAGAACTTCCCTCGTTTTAGTGATAGAAGAGGTCCACCACAAGGGAGGTTTCCCTGGTGACCTCAAGGGATCAAATAACAAGTTTGGTAGCCAAGCCTACCACCCCCTATCTTGATCACTAAACAATTGGTCTAGGTCAAGGAAAAAAAAAGAGGTTTGAAGATGATTTGGTACCTACCCGAAACAAGAACACTTTGTAGCATATATATAACAATTTCCAAGTCAAAGTATGCAATAAATACCTCTTCTAGACACTAGACAAGTTAGATTGCTATGGTTGTTGCAAATTGCAGTAGTAAACCACTCTTATAACAACAATAAGTAATTTGCATCAACAACAATAAATAATGCTACAAAATACCACAATTGACCATGAAATTTAAGTATACATCCAATCGAACATTATTCAATCGTTGAAGGTAATTTTTGAATGAGTTAAGCCACCAATAGATTAGTGTATGCTACAAATTAATGTAATTTATATGGTTGTAGCAAACATTTTATAACAACATCAAATTATTTAGTGAGTTTGCCAATGTTAGTGTTAGTATAATTAGTAGAGTGCTTGAGATTTTGAGAGTGTGACTTCATCAATCGATTCACCATGAGAATGCTTTAGACTACTCTCTTTTAAGGGTTATGGAGTCTTTCAAATGAAACTAAGCGGGAAAGTTGGCCTACTTGAAACCAAGAGGTAGGATCTAAACCCTAAGGTGCAAGCACATTTGGGCCTTAGAGCTTAGATCTTGAGGAGAAGAACTTCTAGAGTGCAAACACATTTGGGCCCTATAAGTTGTTCCTCCCTTCTTGTAGCTTCAACTAGGTCAAACATCAATAACCCTAGCAAGGACAATTAACCAATTCTAGACAAATATAATCTTGTGCAAGGAATAAGCACTTATGTTCCTCTATTAGGGTTTCAACAAACAAGATTTTTTGCAACAAATATCAATTTCACCATAAACATTAATAGCATGAACAATAATTGTAGAAATTTACTTACTTCACCCAAGAAAACAAGAGATTGTAAAAGAGTTTGTAACCCTAATTACATAAATATCCATACAAAATCAACAAATCCATCCACAAGAGACCTTTCTAAGCATAGCACAAGAGAGAAAAGAGTTAATTATTGATAAAGGGAGAAATTTTCAGATGTGTTACCCACAAAGGTGAGTGAAAGATGAAGAATAAAATTGAAGTGAGTCTATCCTTTTTATATGAGGCCTAACATATCACTTTGTCCACATAATATAACAAATTTACAATTCAAGTGGGGTCGACCCCTGATTTAACCTTTACAATGTGTAATAAATGCAAAAATACATCAAAATGCCCACATGTGTGAGACATCAAGGCCTGGTAGGGTGATGTCAAGTCTCCAAAGGCTAAGGTAGGGCCTCCAAAGGCCACATGGAATCCTACACGATGGAGAAAATGTCAAGTGAGGTGTCTCCTCACCCAAGATCATGCCAAATCATATTTGGTACCCATCCATATATCAAACCCCAAAAACATCAAACCCTAGAAGGTGACATCAAGGGCCTCAATGTGCTTCATTCAAGGAGATGAAGGTTGCATCTCATCTTTGAAAAATTCATGATTTACTATTGTTGCAACGTCCTCCATCTTGTGTGTAAATGGGCCCTAGGGTACTCTACACATGTTGTGGGCTTCTAGCCCATCAGTGTGCCATAATGACTGGATCTGCTCAAACCAAGCCCCATCTGTCCATCATCCAAGGTTCTTAGGACGTGAGAGCCAATATTTGAAGGTGGCGAGTCACTGTATGACCCACTACTCTCCATAAGATGTGCCAAGGTCCTAGAGTAAAGGCACAATGTCTTGGATAGAAGCACAAGATGTTCCTCAAAGAACCATGTCAGTGTCATCCAAAACGAATCAAAGTATAAAAAGTGGTTAGCCAAAGTTCATAAGAAACATTAGTCGTTAAAAAATGCAACGTAAGATGCAACTTAAGATATAATCCATGCAAGACAATTCACCCTTGTATCCCCTTCAAGCATGACACTAGCCCGGGACCCCATGTGAGTTACCAAGTTTGAGTATGGGAGGGTCTTCATCCAACCCTATTAGGTGTGCCACCTAGACAGGAAATAAAATAACCCAAGTAGAGGGATAGGTCATGAGAGTGACAAGGGAAAGTAAAAACCCTTCAAAAGTAAGTGTGCAGTTGATATGGTTTTAAGGATTACTTCATGACTAATAGAGTCATTAAATCCATTTCTATGAGTGCCTTTGTGGAGGGTGCGCTTGCTCTTGAGTTACCCCGTATTTATGTGCTATTTTTTCCAATCCCCCTTATCTGCCTTTTTCCAAGTCCCGCTTTATTATATTTGCAAGTCCCCTTTGTAAGGTTTCAAGCCATTAGCATTGCAATTTTGGACCGGGGTGAGCACTGAAAGAGTAGAGCTCAAGTTTGGACTGGATTTTGTTAGTCCTCTTTGCTATCATTCCTTTCTTTATTTAACATTAGTTTCTTAATCTTTTAATAGCAATTGTGAAACAACCTCTGGGCCTTCAGCCCCTCTTCTCATGAGAGAATGGACCGTGACCCATTGCCAAATTTTAGTACACTATGAGAGGCTCCATGATGGAAAGAGTTAAGTATGGTGGGGAACATAACGTTACCATTGAGAGGCCCCCCTAGTAGTACCCCTTTTCCTTGGGAAGTGAAAACAAGGGACTAGGGCACAAAAGCTGACCACCAAGGTGAAACAAGGTAACTGACACAATTTTCCAAACCAGTGATCCATTATCCAACTTTAACCAAAGATCCTCATCCACATACCTGACAAATTAAGTACAACACTTTGCATAAAATAAGGACTGACATACCTCATGGTGACGATGGCTTATCATCTCCCATACTCTGGGTTGCTTGAATGTGACGAGCCTTGGTTGATCTGTAGCTGTAAAGGTGAATGAGGGGGGCTATCGGGCTGCCATCTGTGGACATGTTGATCATCATCATGGTTGGTATCATATTCTCCATTGTAGGCCATGAGACATGATCTCCTCTACTTACCCCTAAGAAGGGGGGGCTAATAGTATTGATAAAGAAAAGTTGTTAGGCCACATGGTTTCTGAATAAGGTATATTTGTTCATCCATAAATAATTAAATCTATTAGGAAAATCCCTCCCCCAACCAGTAAGAAGTCATTGCAATCATTCTTTAGCAAGATCAACTTTATAAGAAGATTTATGCCAAAAAAAATTCTGAAAAGGTCAAGACAATGAATGTTTAATTAAAGAAATATGCTTTATGTAGATGTGATGATAACAATATAAAATATTTTGAAGATATCAAGGAAGCAATCATTGTGCTATCCTCGTTAGCCCTGACTATTCTCGAGACTTCATAATTTTTCATTTGCTTCCCAAGACACTATTTTTGGAGTGTTATTGCAAAAGAATAAGGATGACTATGAACAACTCATTGCCTTCACGAGCAAGACCCTTAGAGATGTTGAACTAAAATATTCAATCATTAAGAAGAAATCTTATGCCATTTTAAAATCCTTGAATCATTTTAGAACCTATGTTGGTTATGACAAGATCAAAGCGTACATGCCATATCTCATTGTCAAGGAGGTACTCTCCCAACAAGATTGCTTTGGAACTAGGGGAAAGTGAGTGTAAAATTAAATTCAGGAATATGACATAGAGATTAAACCCACTAAGATTAGTAAAGGACACGGTTTAGCCAAGACGTTGATTGAGAGTAACAAAGAGGCCATAAAAATGGGAGAAAATGATCAAGTCAATGTGGTTTTGAGCAAGTTAGAACATGACAAATGGTATTCTGACATCATCTACTTGAAGAATCTCTCATGCCCTGGCCACTCAGTGGATCATAAGAGAAGAGGCTTAAGATTGAAATCCATGAAGCATTGCTTAAATCAAGATGGTCTGGGGTGGAGGAACCTTGATGGAATAATCCTTAGGTGTGTGAACAAGGATGAAGCGGATAAATTGATTGAGGAACTCCATTCATGACACTGTGGTGGTCATTTCATTGCCCACACCACCACCCACAAGATTTTTAGAGCTAGTTATTATTGACCTACATTGTTTATTGACACTCATCGATATGTCAGGTCTTTCCAACCTTGTCAATTATTTTCAGAAAAGCAATGATTTCTCACCCTACCTTTGAATCCAATCATTGTTGAAGCACCCTTTCAAAAATGGGGTTTAGACTTCATTAGTGAAGTTAAGGATAACTCCGGCAATGGATATCATTGGGTTTTGATTGCTACAAACTATTTCACTAGGTGGGTAGAAGCTATCCCAACAAAAAAGGAAACTGAGGAAGTCATGATGAGTTTTCTTGAATAATGAATAATAACAAGGTTTGGTGCCCCTACTAAGATCACCACTTATAACACAAAGGCCTTTAGTTCTCTAGCTTTAGCAATTTTTTGATTCAAGTATGGAATTGTCTTATCTCACTCATCCAATTATTATCCCCAAGGAAACAGATTGACGGAATCTAGCAACACGAATATGACGTATATTGTCAAGAGGATTGTAGGTGAGAACAAGAAGGCTTGGGATAGTAAGATCAAGTATGCATTATGGGCAGATCGCATCACAACTAATACTTCCATAGGAAAAACCATGTTTGAGTTAGTATATGAATTGGAAGCCAAGTTGCCCATTAACCTCCAGATTCCCACCCTCTAGTTTGCACAACAATATATGACTCATAAGGAGGTGTTACAAGGAAGGATTGATCAACTTGTAGAATTGGATGAGTCCAAGAGAAGTTATTTAGATCAAATGGTAAGGAACCAAGACAAGATTAAGGGGACTTCTGATCACAAAACAAGATAAATAAATTTCAAAGACGATGACCTTGTATTGATGTGGGACAAAAGGAAAGAAAATCCAGGAATGGATAAGAAGTTTGACAACCTATGGTTTGGTCCTTACCGAATTGAGAAGAATTATGGAATTAACTCCTTCTACTTGACCACACCTAATGGAAAGAAGTTACCATTACCTATTAATGGATACCTTCTCAAACCCTATTTTGCAGAAGGAACTTGACTTCTTAGGCCTGGACTAAGAGTAAATGGGGGTAGTTAGGTCATGTTGTGTGTTTACTTTATTGCATTGTTTATTATTATTATTTATGGTGTTCATTGCTTTATCATGCATTCATGTTAGCTTAGCATTTATATGTTATAAATAAATGATATATTGATGCAAATGATTTTTTTTCTTTCTCGCATGGTTTTAAACTTTTCTAAACCAGGGTGGATAGCATCCCCCTTACCTTATAATATTGATGTGTTTATATTAGAATGTAGTAGGATTTTAGAGTGATGCAGGTTGCAAGTCTTGGAGTACCAGAGATGTCGAGGTTCTCATGCACTCTACGGTGAGCACATTTCCCCAAGTTGGAGCCAGATGTTACCCCCTCTCACCTAGGGGTAACTAGAGGATATCATGTCTCGTGGCCCGCAATGAAGACAATGATCCTAACGATGATGGTCAATATTATCACAAGTAGCAACCCATCAACCCTAAAGATGCCTCACTCGTCATCAACACAACTTGTCACACTCGATCAACATGGCTCATTTGAAGAGGGTGGTCTGACACACCATGACATACATTAGTCCTTGTACCATATAAAGTGCCATATTTAATGCATTTGGCATGTGAGCTAAGATCATGGGTTGAAGTTGGATAATGAATCATAAGCTCGAGAAGTTATTATTTTTTCCTTGTTTCACCTTTGTGGCCATCGTTAGTGTCCCAATCCCATGTTTTCACTCTTGAGAAACATAGGTACTACTGGGAGGCTTTGATAAGGGCAACATACCATTCCTCCCCATACTTATTATTTTCCATCCTGAAACCTTTTGCAGTGTACTAAAATTCAAAATGGTTGTTACATGTACACAAAAAAGTCCCATGCTTCATTCTTTTATGAGAAGAAGGGATAGAATGTCGAGGTTGATGCAACTACTAGAAAAAATGATAAGAAAGAAAGAATTATATAAAAGAAATAAGAATAACAGGACAATGAATAACCAACTCAAAAGCCCAAGGTTCGCTTGAGCTCTACCCCATCTAATGGTAATCGTCCCTAGTCCTAACACACTTAATGCATAATCATAAGAAGGACTTTATTCTGGTAAAAAATGATGAAAGGATGAATAAGTAATCGTCCCTAGTCCTAATGCACTTAATGCATAATCATAAGAAGGACTTTATTCTGGTAAAAAATGATGAAAGAAAGAATAAGTTCTTG
Source organism: Picea engelmannii (assembly GCA_009831015.1). Classification (NCBI taxonomy): domain Eukaryota; kingdom Viridiplantae; phylum Streptophyta; class Pinopsida; order Pinales; family Pinaceae; genus Picea; species Picea engelmannii. Next base: position 602,561 of record ML777684.1, on the reverse strand, counting down.
AAACCTCAAAAGGGGACTTGCAATGCAATGAAAGAATATCAAAAGGCAAGATAAGGGGTTTGGAATGCAAGAAGTGCCAATGAAAGGGTATCTCAAGTTACAAGTGTTCCCTCTATAAAGGCACTCATGAAAATGGACCAAATGTGGTGCTTTGTATGCTAATGCCACCATCACCATGAAGTCAACCCAACATGCTTTCATCCACCATACTTACGCATAGATATGTTTCTCACGAAATATCCCTCTACCTGGGTACTGGCACACCTAGTAGGGTCTTTTGATGGTCATCCCATAGTTAAACTTGCCAAATTGCATAAAGTCTTGAGCCAATGTGAAGTTTGAAGGGGATACCTAATGCAAATTTCTTATGTGGTTTTTATATTAAGTGATGGCCTACTTTGTATGTTTATAAGGACTCTTGAGCCTTGTGATTCTCTCTCTCTCTCTCT
>ML777684.1:581609-594600 GCA_009831015.1 Picea engelmannii | reverse complement strand
ATGTTCACAAGTAAAATAATACTTGGTTGCTTTCATTGCATAATTTAAATCATTATAAAATAATATAATTTCAATAAAAAACAATATTTTCAATCTTGCCACGTATGTATACATAATCAACCTATCACTTTCTAATTCTATGCCTACTTGTTGAAAGGAATTGTATATATAATGAGAAAATAATGTTGTGCTCATTAAAAGAAAGATCTATCAAATGCTTTCACTGTTCAAAGTCCTTTTGCTTTATTCTCTTCTATCCTTGCCTTAGAATTATGCAAATGCTCGCCATTATTTCACTTTTCTTTTTTCATCATCATTGACAAGGCTTGCAATAATAACTACCCATGTATAGACATTAGTTATAGGAAAGCAAAAGATCTTTGAAATTTTATAATAATCAATAAGGGTCATGTACATATCATATTCACATTTATGTAAAAAAACATTAACTGTACTTATTTATATATGAGATATTTTTGTAATAGACAAATATTTCCAAAGTATTATTATTGTATATTATAAATAAGAGAAGTGAGATTGTTAAAAATTATGTTTAATGAAATTAATTAATTGTAAGTGATGTTGTGATTAAATCATAAATCATTAAGTAAATTGGAATTTTGAATAGGAGAATTAAAATCTATTACAAATATTAAAAAACTTAAGTACAATTTTTTTTTAAAATTAATAAACTAAAGTATAAAATCTTTTAAATATTAATAAACTAAAACATACAAATTTTAGATTTAAGAATAATAATTTTTTTGTTTGTTAGTTATCGAAGAACATCTAAATTATCAAAATCACATTGAAAAGAATCACACCAATCCAATCTTTAACATGACTAAATTAAATTATCATAAATTTTGAAACTTACTCATTTTTCAAAACAAAACTTTGAAAAACAATTAATAAAATTAAAAATAATATAAAATATATATACAATTTTTTTAATCTTACATTTTCTTTTATCAATAATATTAAAAATAAACACTACAATATAATCTTTATTATAATATTAAATGTCAAACATAGTGTCTGCATACGGAGATATAACCTTTATTATAATATTAAATGTTAAACAGAGTGTCTGCATACGGAGAGACATATACATACACTTTTTTTTCTCAATGGCAACTATTAAATCAAAGCAGTGAAGGATTTAATGGCTACATCATTTAGACACACATCATCCACGCTTCAATGAAAAATGGTTAAATCGTTCATTATTTTTTATGAATTTTTTATTATTATAATTATAAATATATATATATATATATTTTTCATAAAATTTATAAATTTTAAAAATTATCAAATAAAAATATAATATTAATAAATTTTTTTATAATAATAAATAATTTTTAATTTATTATTATTTTTTTTAAATAAAAAAGGGGAGGGACCTGCTATAATATATTATCAAAAAACTGTATCAGAGTGTACATAGTCAAGAGTCTTAGTAAACCAAAATGCTGTCGGAAACCGGAAACCAGCATAGGTATATAGCTGTAAACTAGTGGCACCCGTCCTGCCCGGAGGAAACCAGGACAGGTGCCTAAAGTCTAAGAGAACATAAAACATAAGCATAAAACTAAATAGCCATAGACTCATAAAAGACCTAGGTAGTTGGTGACCTGTCGCCTGCATTTGTCGTCCACGTGGAGCCGACCGGGATGGCGAAAGACTGCGCACAGAGGGGACACTTTCGTCGTGCTGGAGCGCCAGAGTAGGCATCGAGAAGCATGTCCAACCGCTGGCCCATGATGAGGGCACGATGCTCCAGGTCAGACATGTGGCCTCAGAGCTCAAACACCAAGGACAGGTGCTCCTCACGGAGGAGAAAGCCATGCAGGTCACCACCTTCGTCGTCGAGCGTTCTTCGCTTCACATCATCCTGCCACCATGCCTTTCCCGTCGCACGTCCAGCATCAAACATAGCTTCCAGGTCCGGCCAAGGAACCTCTTCCACAATGCAACCAGGAGGATCAGCGTCCAAACCCAGATTTAGTTTGCATTCCCCACTGCCAGACCGCCCTATATCGCAAGGCGCCTCCATTAACGTCAGGTCCTCCAAAGTCGGGTCTTCCTGTACAATGCAAGCCGGGTACAATTGCTCAGTGCTGCCCTCCAACATGACGGTGTCCATACTGCTGCGACCAATTTCCTTTTCGGCGATGGTGGAGAGCAGAGCCTTCTCCTCGGCTCGAGCCTTCTTTCTCAACAAAGAAGTAGCCATGACCAGAGCACGTTCGAGTTGCTCTCTGCGCTGTCGCTGCTCCTTGTGAGCGTACCAAGCAGAACCACGGCGAGGCGTACCTCGTTTCCTAGTCATGTTGCAGAGCGCTCTCCAGGAAATACACACAGGCTAGGACGAAGGCGGAAGCCAATTGAGAGCACAGGTAGAGGGACTCGCCTCAATTCTCCACGGAAGGATGGTGTACCAGGGCGCAAAGAGCACGAAGCTACACCAGCACCTCCAAACGCAGAGCAGAGCCGAGACCGGAGCAAGAAAAAACAAATAATCAGACTGCAAATACCCATGACCGCCTTTAACCTTACGCTTGCCAAGCTCGTAAATGCTCGCTCGCGGGATGAGTCCTCCCATCGCAGAGCTGTTATGGCTGTCCTACATCCGTAATGCGGGTGTTATGGGGACGACCTCCCACATTTAAACCCCGGCTTAGTGCAAAGCCAGTTGGCATGCCTTTGCCACATGTCACCCCATACGGGGCAATTTTTAATTTATTTTTATTATATTTGTAAATTTTAAAAATATAATAAGTAATTAAAAAAAAATGTTAATAAACAAAATTATAAATAAGAATATACCTATCTTATAGGTAAGAAGGACACAATTGGAAAATAAACAAATTCATATTATAAGAATATATGACCTAATAAAAATATTCCATTGTTAGAATACATTCTTATCATATTACATGATAGTAATAATTTCATTATAAGAATATATCATTGTAAGGACAAAATACCATAATAAGAATATATGTTTATAATATTTAGTAAAGTAAAAAGATATCATTGTAATAATATAGTTTCATCATAATATATCATAGTAATAATTTTATAATAAGATTATAGTAGATTAATAATATAATTAAATTATCTTGGATGGGGTGTTATTTAGAGCAGTCGAGTCATGTGGTATTGAGTTAGATTGAGCTTTAAATACAGGTCACTGATTCTCATTTCCTTATCATTAAGGATGGGAGCAAGCCAGAGCAGCTAGGCTGATGGGCCAAGTCCTCTCACGCGAGTGAAGGGGACAAACGCACAACGCATTGAGCAAATAGCTTTAATGGCGAATCCATTCGCATCACTCCTCATGAATATCCACGATTTTGGCAGGGGACGGGCTCATTTCGAGTTCGGGCTGCAGAAGACGGCCATTTCTGAGCTCTGGTGTGGTTATTGCTGCCTCATCGATGCCCTGACCATTGTTTGGCTTATGTACATGCCGAGGGAAAGAGGCAAGCCCCGCAGGGGCACTACCTAGTATGCCTTTAACGCTCGTCGGAGAAGACAACAAAATTTTGAGAGAGCGTTGTCCATGGCTCGGACGCAGCTTGCCCACAAGGCCAAGAAGCCCAGAATGCCTCCCATGGCCTATGTAGAAGAAGTTATTCCAGAGGAATCCATTCAAACTCCTCCATAACACCTACTCTTCATAGTTCCAGACAATTGGAACCCGCCTACCTGTTTTCCAGGGGAAACCACCATGCAGGCCACCAGGGAACAACACAACTCCCACAGAGGGGATGCCCAACAGGAGGAACCCCCTACTTGTTATATTGTCGAAGAATTTTCGGAAGACATGGACATGCAGAAGGGAGCAAGCGCAAAAGAATTATCCCTGGGTTCGGGCGACTGAACGGCTCAGCAGGAACAACACTCATCACGAGCTAGGAATGAGGCAATGGGAATGTCGGGAGGAAACACGACAACAGAGGCAGAGGCAACACGACCAGAAGGTGCACTGCCGAAGGAAAGCTGGGAGAGGGAGAGTGGCACGACTCCTACGCCACGTCCCCTATCCATCATGCAAGAAGAATGGTGTGTACAACCGCCATTCTTCCACCCGAAACACTTGGAGCTGATGTTCAAATTGAGGAGCTTGGTGGATGACCAAATCCACGGTGCAATACTAATTAGCCAGCGCATTGATATGCTCTATGACGCCTACTCCAACAAACCACCAGGACAGAGATGCCCGACATGCGCTGAAGCCTTCGTGTTGCCAGCCAGGGCAAGAGAGAAGGAAGGAGGCGAGGACATGAACAATGCAACGACCACCGAGTAATGGGTACAATTAATGATTATGATTAGAATCTTTGTTTTTCTTAGAGCTAAGTCTCTGGTTTTTGTTTTTCTCAGACTAATGGGCGCCAAATGTCTTGGTTTCCTTCGGGCGAGACAGATGACAACTTAATTTTTGCAACAGACTGTATCGAAGGCCGGCTGTCTCGATTTCCGTTAACCCAACGGGACAGTTGGCAGTTCAGATGTATGTGTTTTTTTGAAAACCTATTATAATAGGTTCTATTTTTTTACTTAAAATATATATATATATATATATATAATATAATAATATAGTAATAATATAATAAGATTATATTATAGTAATAATAAAAATTTGGTGTAAATTGAATAGTTGAGAGGAATAACTATTATTTTTTTTTACTTAGTTTCAATTCTGTAGTGATATGTTGAACTTTTAAAAACAATTTTGAAATTTATGTTAACAATACTTAGAATTAAAATGTATAATAAATTTCATCATAAAAATATATTATAATAATAATAATTATTATTATTATAAATTAAAAAAATTATAATACATGGTTTTTAGAAATTATTAATTATCTTAATACAAATATATTATTTTACACATTTAAATATATATTATCATGTAGTTTTAATAAAAAAATAAAAAAATAATATATAATAATAATTATAAATTATAAATAGCATGGAAGATTTCATCTCTGGCTTTAGACTTATTGACTTAATCGTAAAGGTTTATATATATAATTTGAATAATTTTTATATTGTAAAAAATAAAATATAGAGTTAAAAGTTTCATGAAAAGTTCATTTGGAAGTTTTTGTTTTTAGTAATATAGGTCGAGGTTTATGTTGTTTTTGCCATCAGAAAAAGAAGAAGGTTCATGGTTTCTTATTGAGAAGAGAATCTTGTGGCCTTTATGATTGCAGTACAAGTAGTAAAGTCTACATGGACCATGGGTTGCTTAGTGACACTTGACTTTAGTGTTATATAAAAAAAAAAATTGAGTGCAAACATATTTATAACCTATAAACATAATACTAAAAAACATAGATAAACAAAGTAGCAGGTAGGAACTAGAGTCCAAGACTGTCTATGCTTCTTCATCGTCATCCAATGGGATGGGGTAGCATAGACCTATACCCAATGTTTGTTGAGCTTCCTCTTCCTTGGCATCCTTAATGGAGACCTTCTTTGAACCTTAAATGATTTGAAGGAGGATATGATGGTTTACAATCAAATTCTTGAGCTCTAGTTTGATTTCTTACAGGGATTTGTTGTTGTCCTCTTCCAATTCATCATAGTGCATTGCAAAGAGCTTTTTGTTTACTAGTATAAATCCAATGTAAGAGAGTAATGAGTATTTCAGCTTTGGGAGAATCTTGAGCCCAACACTATGTTGGCTAGTTCCTCATCGATCTACAAGATGTTGGTGAAACCCCTCTTATGTCTTACCTTCGTCTCCAATGTCTAAATTCTTAGAATCTTAGTTAGCTTGTGCCTTCCATTGAACCCTTTAGAAATCTGTTGTGCTTCCATTTGCTTTCAGAATTGCCTAGTTTGACATTGAGCTTTTTGCTTGACCCTTTACTAGTTGGCGGTTTGCCTCTACGTCTTGGTTACCTCTTATGGATCTTTGCTTCAACCTCTCCCACTCCCTTCTTCTTTGGGCTGTGAGGAGCCTCAAACTCCAGAATGGGCACCCTCAAATCCATGTGTCTCCTCTTTCCTTATTGCTCCTCTTGTTTCAAGTACTTCTAACTTCTTTGTATCCTAGAGGCAAGACGAGCTACCATGTTATAGCCTCTACAAGTGATCATGTAGTGGAGTAGCTTGAAATGAAACATTCCTTTCATGATGAATAGAGTGTTAATTTTTCAATAGATAAGGTTAAGCATGTAGTTCAGTTCAATTTGTCTTAACCATGAACAATTATTTTGCAACATCCAAGATCACAAGAAGAAACACCATGCACAAGAACACAAGAAGAAACACCATGCACAAGAACACAAGAAGTATCTTGGGAAACCTTTCTCAACAAGGGAAGAAAACCCAACCAAATCCTTTGTTATAATCTTCAAGAGAAAGACCTTCACCACCAAAAGACTTAGCACATAAGAGAGTGCTCAAACCCTAGAAGTCTAGCGCCCAAGAGAGGTGCACACCTTTTCCTAAGAGAATGTACTTGCTGAAATTTCCAAACTTTAGTGAAGGATATGATTCCACAATGGGGAATCCTCCTTTACTTATATTAGACTTATCCTATCAACATACGTGTCTATTGGCACAACATGACCGACCTCTCTAAGTCACATTATAATAATAACAATTATTATAATTAATATTAACCAGATTAATTATCTTTTACATTTATTATTAATCACATTAAGGTGGGGCCGACCTGTACCCTTTACATAACAATTAGGGTTACAGGCAGGTCTGACTCTTGAACAATATATATCAAAGGATCTGATACACCCACTAGTGCTCATCCATTAGGGGCACATCCATAGGGATGTCATATCTCTGGTTCACTGCATTACACAGAAGAACCAGATCTTCACACGGTCACTTGTGCTCGTCCACTCTACAGATCTTCTTTCCCACTGCCTCACACATGAGAATCATCTGGAGTCTTCTCGTCAACTCTGCTGCTCAGAGGAGGCTAATACATCATGTTCATTTATGTTCACATGACGATGCACCCAACACTTTGGGATTTCACACATTCACCTTGTGCTTAGCCACAGGCACGTCTAACTCAATAGATCGCCTTTCCCACTGGATAATCATCTGGAGTTCTTCTCAACTCTCTGAATGGAGGAGGTCATCTCTACGTTCCAGCTCTGTCTCAGGCAGGAACCGCGTACCCTTCTTAGGGGATTTCTCTTAGGTTTGTAAGCTGAGAGAAAGATTCACATAGCTGCAATGATCCACATCTCACAGGTTTGTAAGCTGGAGAATGTCTCACATAGCTGCAATCATCAACATAGAGTAGGTCATCGCTTGCATGGGTGTACTTCAATTTTCATTACATGGCAGTAATCTAGAATGTTCCCTTAACTCCTCATACATTCCAATCTTAGGCATTTGTTTTGAAGGAAAGGTCATATGGCCTCCCTCCCTAATTTGAACACCTTCCCTCGTGCCACTAACTACTGCTAGATGTTGGAATTGATGGTGCACCTGTGGTGATATAGGGTGATAATGGCTCCTTAACACCCCATCCCAAGGGTTAGAAAATTATTCTTGATTACAACGATTGAATATAATAGTTTCACTCAAAATGCTTCTTTAATGTAGTTGTATAATATGAAAAGGTTTGTCACGTCTATACTAGTACGCATAAGCTAGTTCTTTGATAAACCACTTCCCTATTCAATGTCAAGATGCAAGTGGAAGATGGCAAGCAACAAAGAGACATGTGATTGTCCATACTCTCCCCATCGCTTGCTTTTGAGTCAGATTTCCATAGTCGCAATGGTGAACAACACAGTTCCTCATAGTGTTGGCATCGATGCGAATGATGGAGAGCTCGTTCTTCATGCATTCCATGGCAACAAGTTTGGGAAACCAAAGAGGATCCTTGCTTTAAAGGATGAAGAAAGATTGACTAGAATGACTACGTTTTCAACCAATCTTTTCACTATGATTATCTCTATCATGGTTCTTCATGGTTTGGTACCTCGAGTCCTTAGAAAATGAGAGAGTGGATGAATTATCATGCCAAATTCTTTGGCCCTCAATTACACTTCGTTTTCCATGATGCAAGGGTATACATCCACAAGTTAAAGATGTGTTGGAGCCATGATTTGTGCTAGTCACGTGGCATTGTAAAATATAACTGAGTAGGCATAATTTGACATGGATTGCCACAATAGATCCCTCATTCTAAACCGTTATTGTCACATGCATATCCATGGTGAATTGAATGTTTTTCTTCATTGTAGAAAAATATATTTACATTCCTTAGTGAAATGCTCTCCAAATATTTTCTAAACTAATTCTATAATTCTATAAACAATTTACCTTGAACAATAATACCATGTCAAGCAAACTCTCTCTATTAAACAATTTCTACATCTACTCAAATATCAATACTTATTTTAATTAATTATTATCATAATTATAATTTTGTGCAATTTGAATCTGAAACCGTGTCATAGATGATTAAGCAAACTTTCTTGCAATTTGAATATAGAATCATGGTTAATTAAAAAAAAATAGCACAATCTCCTTGCTGTAGCTTACCAACGCATTCCCAATCTCGTTCCACTGTTTAATGATAGTAGACACAGTGGGAACCTTTGAACATTTGTTGTTGGTTCGTATATTGCAAAGATATGCTGTTGATGGTAAAGGTTGAAAAACACGTAAATGTCAGTCGCCGAGTCACCGTCATTAGCTGTAGTTATTGAATGTGAGGATCCCTAGGCAAAGCGAGTAATAGACTTTAGGATTCGGTCGCCGTAAAACTCCGCAACGACGAAAAGCAGGCATTTATTTATAATTTCCCGGCTGACATAAAATTAAATGAAGACCCCGATTACGCCTTTCAGACCAAAAACAAAGACATGGATATTTCGTGGAATGATTGGGATGCGAACCTAACGATGGTCCGACCGATCAATACATACCTTATATAGCGGACGGGGAAAAAGGTCGGGTGGCGCGGGAGGATAAGATGGTGGACACATGGTAGGCTATGGAGGAGCTGAACCGAGCCGAGCAATGGTGGAGTAAAGAGGGTAGGTGGGTGGGCCAATCGGGCCCTTTGCCAGCTGCGCCCACTTACTGTCACTGCCTTTGCTTCTGCATCTTGCTCCCTTCCCTTCTGTAAGGAGCTCCAGGTCCTGCTGCTCTTCTTATTATGACCCCATTTCATTCACAATGTGTGGCTAAAGATTAAACGCGGGATGCTGTTTTCATGTCACAGCACGGGCAGAGGTTTTGGGTTCGAATCCCCTTGAGTGAACAGTTTTGCAATTAGGGTTTTAGCAGCATCAGCCAGCATGAGACGGGTGCGCTGGTTCTTCTTCTCCTCCAACATTCTCACGGTGATCTTCTGCTCCTGTGAGTTGTTCTCCTTCTCGTTTGCTTACGATCGGATGGCTATCTGTTGTTTTATCTACTTGAATTTTTCTTTGAATCGGCGCTTGAGACAATTGTACTTCTAATTGAGACAATTGAGTAGGGAGAAACGGAGCGCGGAGCAGTGGAATATTCAATGGCATAGATGTTGGAGTGGCATTTTGTTTTGTTTTAGTGAAACATGGATTGTTGACGCAGAGAGATTGCGGGACTGAAATTTTGGAATGGTAGATGTTAAAGTAACAATCTATACAGTCAAAACATAATTTCTTTGGAGAATGTGTGTTTTCATTTCTGTTGATTGACGGTTTCTGCGTCCTTTACGTTGCAAGCATCTAAGTCTTTTTTTTTTGGTTGTATGCGTTTGATGGGTCTTTGTAATTGTACTCATGGTCTAAATATATGACTCTGGAAACCTGATACGAATCCGGAAGGTCGTTAGCGAATGAGAACCAGCGAACACGGATGCACAAAGCGGAAAATAGGCAAATATCGGAATGAATTGCTACACCCCTCATTCATGCCTTTCATATGGGACTTGAGGTCCTTTTTGCAGGGAGAGAAGTGAGGTGCACTCTGCAGCTCACGTGGAAGAGATGTTGTCACTTGGGTGGGTAAAAATAAAATAAAAAAACCAAATGTAAAAAAATATAAACAAGAAGTTTAAACCTATATTCTTACCCTCTCTGTGCTTAATAGATCTAGGTTAAGATAGATCTGTATTGATTATTTGAAATTGCATTTAAAATTAAATGTCAGTGATTAAAAATTTGATCTGAAGTCTTTTTTATACAAAAGTCGGGTTATCTCAAACCTTCCTAAAATTATTAAAATAGTTATCTGCACATGGCAACACCCAGTAAGTAAGCATATCCCAAGGTAGCACCCAATGAGCAAGCATAACAAAGGCACATGGCGAAGTCAATATCCCTTTTTAAAATCCATACTAAATACGAAGCTCTTCATGACAAGCATAGGGTCCTATATACATTCCAAGTTGGAGATTAATAGTTTGGCGACTTTTGGACGAACAGAAATACAAGAATGAATGTCATTGCAGTTGAAATGAATTTGCTATGGTCCCTAGACTATCATACAGTTTGTTCGTTCAAACGCTCTTCGCCTGGATTTTCCAACCCATGATCATCAATTTTGAGCATGTGGCATACACCTGTCCTCTGAGGGTGCCATATGAAGCAAAGATAAGACATTAGGAAATAACAGGCTGTAATGAGATTCAACTTGGGGAGCAAAATTTGCTCCACTATTAAGCAAGAAATTCATTACGATTGAGTCCCAGCTCAAAGGAACATAAACATACATAAAAATAGATATACATACAATTTGTATGTTAAAAAGGGAAGAGAAAGAAATACAATTTTAAAATGTAAAATGGAAGATGGAAATACAATTTGTATAAATAGAATGGAAGAAGGAAATGCCTCGACTATATGCTATACGCAGTCAATATACCACTATAAAAATGTATAGTTTGGCCCGAGGAATCTTTTCAACTATATAGAGTATGGGGTCGATAATCACCATAATATCTCTGTTCCAATCTATGCACTGCCATGCTTCTTTGTACACCTGATAGTGTATTCAGGTTAGAATCCAACTTCTAATAGACACAGTCAATTAATCATTAACAGTATGTCTTTTAGCATACCTTAACATGTTGCATTAATGTGAATGATAATAATGTTTGTTGTAAAATGGATAATATTAGTAAATTGAATGAGACTTTGTTGATCTAAACATACACACATTAAGATCAGTGTGACCAGACCTGGCCAGGTCAAACCATAACCTGCATTCGAGCCAGGCCACCCTCAAAACTGGGTCAGAGTTGTGGGTATTGTCATAAAATGAATTACATCCATTAAAACTATTACTGCACCGTACACATGCCAAGTCTATAACTGTACTGCGTATGTGAGGTCACTGTCATAAAATGAATTACACCACTTAGCTGTGCATTTTATTTAAAGGTTAGGATTACACAAATAGAAAGACATTACTAGATAAAGACGTGGTGAGTGCCTCTAAACTGTTTTCTAAATTAATTGACTGTCATATTGAGAGATAATACCCTTGTATTGATTCAAGATAGGATACAACTTACAAATAGATATTCTAGCACCAATGCTTATGAGCATTGCTAGGTTTGCAAATTACCTATACCAAATTGAAAGAATATATCTCCTCCCAAGATAATCCCATCTCACAACAAAGCCTGAATTCAAGATAAATAAACTTGAAATTGGTGTTGTATGCAATCCTGGACAGGGTTAAAGACCAAAACTCAATCCACTAGAAACAGTAGTAAGCCAATTGGTACGATCTATAATTTTGAAGGATTCAGGTTTACATAAAAACAATCCTCTTTTGGTTGGTAACTTATTGACCTCTGAAATAATCTGAAGATTAGGAGAAATGGAAGTGATTTGACGTTCCACTTCATCTTGTTAGAATTGGGTCAGGTTCATTTCCAATTGCAGCTATTTAGAATTGGTCAAGTAGAAAGAACCCTTTGGTGCAATTGGTCTTCTTATTTACTGTTATAAATATGTGGGTGAATAGAACATAGAACTGGCAGTGCTTCTTGGCCTTTTATTTTGTTGGCTAGCTCATAAAAAGTTTGAACATGGCCTTTTATTTTGTTGTCTAGCTCATAAAAAGTTTGAAATTATCTAAGTTAATACCCTAAAGATACTAACCAATATGGATCCTGGAAATAATAACTCATGGGAAAGGTTATGTTTTCAAAGTGCCTTGAAGAATTTACTGGAAGGGTATATCAGACCATTCAACATAACACTCAGATTTCGATGGAAAACTTTTACAGTAACTATCTATTGTTAAACTTCTTTGGAGTGATGAGCAAATTTCTATAAGGAATTTGATATTGATAGCAGCTAATATTGTCACTACCAGGATGCAAAATAGGCCTTGTATGTGTCATATATGACGTGTTTATGCTTGAAACTGGAAGGGTTCCAAGATAACTGGAGAATATATACTGTCACCTTGTACAGTCTCTCTACACTTTGGGTTAGTGCTTGCTAACCTCAGCGAGGAGTCCCTATGCAACCTGGAAATGAAGTATGAACCTAAAGACCAAATAACGCTCCCAAACTGCAAGAAGTACTTGCTGTTATATAAAAAATCAGAGCTGTAATCTGCAATAAAACAATCCAAACAACAAGTAACAATACAGATTGCATGTGGAAATATAAAATACAGCAAGCTTAAAGACTGAAATTATGAATTATGATCTTAGTTCTTGAATTCCATGGGCCATGGAGTTAGAAAATCAATTAGGAGGGAGTAATTCCTGATGTTAATCGATTCAAAAGATTTATGTAAAGCACGAGACACATTCAACAAGTGAGATATAGCCACCAAATAGATGTTACCTTTATTCCAAAGCTGCAAGTACAAAGTTTGGGGGATATTAGCTTCAACTACAAAGCACTTCAGGGGATGTCAAACCACTTCCAAAGCACTTTCTCTCATGAATGTTTATAAACATATCATCGCTATGTATAGGAGAGCTAAAAATATCAAAAATCCAAATATAAGCTTCCTCCAATAG
>ML777684.1:554235-569945 GCA_009831015.1 Picea engelmannii | reverse complement strand
CGGTTCGGTTCTTGTAACATTGGTCCAGGTATCATTGTATGTGTCACTCTGATTTTCGAAGCATTTGAATATGTTGCACTGAACTCTCCTTTATTTCATAACATTTGCTTGGAAATTATGCTCTTTAACTTGTTCATACCTGGGGGGTGGGGGGTGACAGAATGCCCTAGTAAGCTAGTTCCCTTTAGGATGAGTTGCCACTGGGTGGGTCTATGAAAGGTCATCGTCCATTCCTTCCATACTTACAGTTTTTCATCATTATCCTTCTCATCTTCCCCTACCTTGGTTCGGGCCTTGGGTTTGCCACACTAGGAAGGGTTGTACCTTGCCTTGTGGGAAGAAGGGGCTAAAGGCCCAGAGGGTAAAAGTAGCTGGCATGAGTTAAAAACCAATATAAAACCTTTGAGATGCTTTGCCCAGGGATTCTCGAGAAAGCAATAAAATGATTCTCAGTAAGAAAAGGGGAACCGTAAGATAAAATAAAACTCAAGGTCTAGTTAGTGGATGGGAGGTCTCATCATGAGCCGGCCTATTAGGTCCATGGGCATGTAGCAATATGACACTACCATCTATCTGGTCACCAAACTAGGGTAGTGGCTTTTGGTGGCATAGCTAAGAGAAAGGGGGTCTTATCACGAGCCAACCTTCTCATTTATGTAAAGTGCTTGTGGGTAACGCTATCACCTCTGGTCACCACGCCAGGACAGTGTCCCCCAACTTTTCCCTTGAAAAGAAAAAACAATAAGACTAAGAATAAAAGGCATTGAATGGGCTAGGAAACATTGACATCCATGATAAGGTGCAACTCACCCTCTACAGAGGCACCCACGGGCAAGACCTACATTTCCCTGTTATCACTGCACCCTCTGCCCAAACACTTCCCCTACACCATTTCACACACTTGCATGACCTAGATTGGCTCTCACCTGGGAAACACCCCAAACTTGAGGACGATTGGCCCAATAGGACATCCTGAGACCCTCTCTAAACCTGACTTGTTAAACTGCATAACGTCTTTGAGCATTTGTCTGGGTAAGAAGGGTTTGATGCATATGTTTGGGTAATTTGATTATTGGATGTGACTGACATTGCTATGATCCCTGTGACTTATGAGCCCATGGAGGGCGTACCTTTTGTTGCTGCAAGACCATGCCCGGTGGACAGGTACATATGGGGAGATGATTAGCTCGGACCTCCATGGGGTTGAAAGCCCACAGATGGATGCTGTGACCCCAACCAGGGGCAAAGAGATGTTAGAGACTTGCACCAGGGATAAGGAAGGACGTTTCACCAGAGACACTTTGGCAGACCTAGACCCAGGGAGGTCTTGCTCTTCCACCTAGACGTTGGCCTTGGGAGACCCGTGACATCACCATTGTGACCCTAGACGTTAGGATTGGCATTATGGAGGCAGTTGTGTGCTAATTGGCATGTGTGGCATTATCTAGGGGCTTGGAAAGCCTAACGTTTTGCAGATGAGGCCCAACGTTTTACCCATGAGGCTCAACGTCACCCTAGAAGGGCATGACGTCACCTCTAAAGATGATTTTAGAGTTTAATTATTTTAATTTGTGTAAAAAACTCGATTTTTCATGTAATTTGGCCATGTCGGTCTTTTGATGACCTAAAATTAATTAAAGGTCATAATTATTGTATAAATAGAGAGATTAAACTCTCATTTTTTAATCATTTCACTCATCACACAAGTGGTAGTCTGAAATTCATCCCTCTTTAAGGGTTATTGGCTGAAATCTAGTGGCACACACTTCTTGGAGGAGGAAATTTTTGGTGTATTTTGGTGAATTTTCATGTGGAGGATCTTCAACTAGGGTTTATGCTTGATTATTCTTGGTGAAGTAAGTGGAAAATCTGCATTTCATTATTGTGAATGAATGCTTATGATGAATTTACTTGTTTCATGTCTAAGATTATGAAATTGCTTGCTTAAAACCCTAGGAGAAAGACATATGTTACTATCTTTTTCTCTATAGTCTTCCACTTGCTAATTTTTTTGAAAGGCACCTATCTAGAAGTGGATACTAGAGCCCTACCATTGTAGCACTCTAGTAACCCTACTTCCTTGCCCATTGCATATTTTATTTCAATTTGTCTAAGGAAAAGAGAAATCGCTAGGGCCTAACCTTTGTTACTTTCTAGCAATTATCTCTAGGAGTTGGATTTTTGAGGCTTTGGGCTACCAACACTTCTCTCATCCTCTCCATCCCCTTTGACTAAACATTATCATTGCTATTTTTCTCTAAGAGTTGCTGCTGCCATCATTGACTCCATTACTCTAAAAAGTCACTAGTCGACCATTTACAAGAGTTGATTGATCAAACAATTTTCAGAACCTGTTCTCTTGAACACCTACTAACTTCTACTAACCTTAGATTAGCCTAAATCATTAACCTACTTGCTGCTGTTGCAAAAGATTGCTACAACCATCTAACAACAACAAATTAACCCTAAAAGTGATATGTTATGCTAGCTAGGTGTTGCTAAAATTGCTTGTGACTATTTATTATCAAATTGCCTAATTAAAGCTATTATTTCAAGTCTTTATTCAAGCATTTTAGAGCATAAATCTTGTGGCTGTTACAAAATACTCATTGCTGTTATAAACTATTACATTGCTGCAACTTTACATCAGCTAGTACATTTCTTAAAAGTCCATTGTCTTATGAAGCACTAATACATTTTGGTTCTTGGAAAGTGCCCTTTTTGCCTTGTTGTCTTGTTCTGGGCAGGTACACAATATTATTTATTTCCTTCATCTTCAATAAGACTTAAAGAACCTTTTAACTTGAGTGATCTGTGAGAGGGGAAGGATTTCCTTGTGTTATTTGCCTTAGCTTTCTCAAACCCCCAGGTCACCGGGGACGTCTCCCCTGGGGTACTGCAACATACCCCTAAATAGAAAGGGATTTCCTATTAAGGTGACAGTGATAGGTCATTCCCAATTACGCCAATTCTGTATCCACTTGCCTTGGGCTTTTGGGCAAGTACAAATTGTGCGATAACATTTTGGCGCTGTTGCCGGGGAACACTGAGTCAATATTCCTCGAGACGAAACTTTTTTGGTAAGCCTTTTCTCAAAAGCCTTTATCTTACAAAGCTTGCCTGGCGACTCCATTGAGGGTGATCCCTTCATCTCTTTGATAGTTTCAATAAAATTATCTATTGACTCCACCAATGACAACCTGTAGCGGACGTCAGTATACACCTTATCATCCTCCTATCCTTGTCATCCCTGTAGCTTCTCCTAAATGGTCTCTCGGAGAACTTTTTGGCCCTTTGGACTTGGCCAATATCCAAGGAGGATTACATGATCTCCCAAAAGAAGCAGACTCTTGGATGCCCAAATTCCCGGGAGAGGTAGGGTCTTATGTCAACGTGCATTGGACTAAATTTTGTGAGGGTTATGAATTCCATCAATCTGGAAAAGAACATTTTGACACATTTATGAGACTTTTCTTAGCATCACTCACAGGAAATGCTAGAGATTGGATTAATACACTCAAAATTTATTCCCAATACCTCAAAATTTGCAAACAAAGTGACGAGGATGTTAGGGAATTCAATGATAGGTTCAACACCTTGATTGGCAGACTTGAACCCAACTTTCACCAAGAAGGCACTATTCTCCAACACTATATAAACTCCCTTGAAGGAAAATTATAGTTTACCCTCAAGAACCGATTTCCTACAAGCCTCAAGGAAGCACAAGATGTTGCCTGCCAGATTAAAGAAAATCTTAAGTTCGATAATTCCATTTGTCAGGTCAATCTTGTGAACAAAGATGATATCTGGGGACTAAATGATGAAAACATGGAAGAGCAAGAAGATGACTGCCCAAAGATCCTAGAAGCAAAAAATCATACTCTTCCTAGAAAATGGAGCACGGGTTTTTCGAGCATGAAGATGCTGCCTTATTTTCACAAAGACACGATCCCTCTAAGGATTTGAATTCCCCTGAAGATACTTATGAAGACTTCGAGGTTGAAGAAATTGAGTACTTACCTTCATAAATCACTGAGGAAGATAACTGTGAAGAATAATCCCCCCTTGTCTATCATGTTGGAAGCCTGGGAACAAAATACGGTGAACCTACACCTTTTTATGTTACTCTCCAAATCAATGATCTCCTTCGCCATAATTGTGTTTTTGACCCAGATGCCCCTAGAAACATTATGACAGAAAGGGTTATGTACCAACTAGGTCTCAATATATCACAACCAAATACACAAGATGGTTTTACATGAGATATTATCAAAGACCTAAATGTTTCCTTCCATGCCTGCCCTGATGTCTCTTTCAAGATCAATGTAATGGTGATAGACACGTTAAGAAATTGGGGGATTCTACTCTGTAAGGACTTGATATGAAAACTAACCGGGAACTTCCAAGACCAAGGGTCCAAAGTTGTTATACCCCATCCCGAAGGAGGATTTTTTACCCTTCACAAGGAATCCATCATAGGATGCCTCATTGAAACCCTCGAAGAACCTAGTGATCAACTCCTCTGTGTGAATAATGGGGTGGAGAATTGGTTTGTCCAAGGAAGAAACTTCGAGGATGAGCTTGGCAAGACACTCGAAGGAATATGGACCCTAGAATTTGATAGTGCTCATTCAAGTTCTGGTTCAGGGGCAGGCATTGTCCTAACAACCCCATCTAAGGAAACTTTCTACTACTCCTATAGACTTGAATATCATTGTACAAACAACGTTGCTGAATATGAAGCCTTGATTATAAGTCTTAACTTAGCGATTGACAAAGGTATCACACATTTGAGGGTTATATGAGACTCAGACCTAATAGTATCACAAGTTTTGTTAAACTTTGTCGCAAAAAATGAGAGACTAAAAAGGTATCGAGACTTTGCAATATCTGTTGCAAAATCCTTCGAGGTAGTATCAATCGAGGCTGTTCCCAGAGAAGAAAACTATGTAGTAGATGCTTTGGCTGTCTCAGCATCTACTTTACAACCTTGTGAGGGTCCCCTCAAGAACTTGTGCAAAATGGAGGTCCTATTTAGACCATCAATCCTTGATAACTTAGAACATTGGCAAGTCTTTGAAGATGATAATCAAATCCTTAGATTCATGGAAAACAATAGAGAATTCACCAATTCACAAGTAAACTTCCTAGCTGATTCCATAGACCTGGACGTAGTAAGCTTGCAAAATAACACTCTACCGAAAGGTTGTGTTCCTTTAGAACAACTCTTTGATAGACACGATGTTTACAAAGGAAAAAATCCCAAACAACAAACAAATGATGTCTTAGAATTCAACATTGACACCAAGATGGATCCAAGAATGGTCAAAATAGGGAAAGGTCCCACACAAGAAGAAAGAAATAAAATACTTGACCTCATAAGAGATTTTAAGGATACCTTTGCTTGGACTTATGATGACTTAAGGGATTATAGGGGTGATGTCATCCAACTTGCTATACCTTTGATAGAGGGAGCCAAACCTTTCCGACAAAAGTTAAGGCATATCAACCCTAAGTTAGCAAACCAGATACAAAAGGAACTTCAAAAGATGGTAGATGCTGGTATCATAGCCCCCATTAGATATTCATCATGGATGTCCAATTTGGTAGTTGTCCGAAAGAAAAGCGGTGACATCCGTCTATGCGTAGATTTTCGAAACCTTAACCAACGATCTTTGAAAGACAATTACCCCCTCCCAAATATGGAACACTTATTACAAAGGGTCACATGGGCATGCATGCTGTCCATGCTGGATGGATTTTTTGGATACAATCAGGTGTTACTCGAGAGAGAAGATCAACTCAAAACAACATTTACCACACCATGGGGAACATCCATGTACCTATGAATGCCTTTCAACCTTATGAATGCGGGCTCAACCTTTCAAAGAGCAATTAGAGATCTCATTCAGAAAATCTTAGAAATTTACCAAGATGATCTCACAGTCGTGTCAAAAGAAAGAAAATACCACATCACACCTCAAAATTTTCTTTGAAAGATGTAGAAAATATGGTATCTCCTTGAATCCTAAGAAGTCTGTTTTCGGGATAGATAAGGGAAAGCTACTGGGACACATAGTCTCAGAGGGAGGAATTTCTGTAGACCCGGAGAGGATCCAATCTATCAAAGATGTACGCCCCCCTGCTAACAAAAAATCCCTACAATCATTCTTTGGAAAAATAAACTTTATTCAAAGATTTGTCTCGAACTTTGCCGAAATAATAAAACCCATGAGTGCATTACTTAAAAAGGACATGGCATTCAGGTGGGATGACAAGGCCCTTCAATCTTTTAAAGATATAAAAGACGCCATTTCCCAAGCCCCAGTTCTGATTAGTCCTGATTATTCACGAGATTTCATAATATTCTCTTTTGCTTCTCAAGATACTATCGCAGGTGTCTTGTTGCAGAAAGATGTTGATGACCATGAACATCCTATTGCGTTCATGAGTAAAGTCCTTAGGGATTCAGAACTGAATTATTCAATCATTGAAAAACAAGCCTACGACTTGTTGAAATCCCTCAAGCGTTTTAGAAACTATGTAGGCTATAATAAGATTAAGGCTTATGTCCCTTACCCAACAATAAAGGATGTTTTGTCACAACAAGATTACACGGGTACTAGGGGTAAGTGGGTTTCCAAGATCCAAGAATATGACCTAGAAATAAAACCCACCGAGATTGTGAAGGAACAAGGGTTAGCCTGAATGTTGACTGAGAGCAACCAAGAAGCTATATAGATGGGAGAAAACGAACAAGCAAATGTGGTGGTGAGTGAGCTAGAACACGATAAATGGTATTCCGACATAATATACTACCTCAGGAACTTATCATGCCCATACCATCTAGTAGACTATAAAAGAAGAGCTCTGAGACTCAAGACTATGAAGTATTGTTTGACTGAGGATGGTCTTGGCTGGAAGGACCCAGACAGAGTTCTCCTTAGATGCGTGAGCAAAGAAGAAGCCAACAAACTACTGAAGGAATTACACTTTGGGTATTGTGGTGGGCACTTCGCTGCCCATACTACCGCACACAAGATCTTAAGAGCTAGATATTATTGGCCGACATTGTTTGTTGATACTCACCAATATGTCCGCTCATGCCAACCTTGCCAATACTTTGCAGGTAAACAAAAACTCCCGACACAACCTTTGAAACCTGTGGTGGTAGAAGCTCCTTTTCAACAATGGGGTTTGGACTTTATTGGCGAGTTTAAAGATAATTCAAGCAACAATTACCAATGGATCTTGACTGCCACATATTATTTTACTAGGTGGGTAGAATCTATTCCCACAAAGAACGCCACTGAGGAGGTGGTCATGAACTTTTTGGAAGAACGAATCATAACTAGATTTGGGGTCCCGTCCAAAATTACCACTGAAAATGCCAAAGCTTTCAGCTTCCTTGCATTAGCAGAATTTTGTTTTTAGGTATGGCATGGTTCTATCTCATTCATCAAATTACTACCCATAAGGGAACGACCTGGCGGAATCAAGCAATAAGAACCTCATGGATATCATTAAGAAGGTTGTGGGAGAGAACAAAAAGGCCTGGGATAGCAAGATCAAGTATGCCTTGTGGGCAGATTGAATGACAACAAAGACCTCAACAGGAAAAACCCCGTTTGAACTAGTGTATGGATTGGAGGCTAAACTACCTGTGAATCTCCAAATCCCTATCCTTCGTTTCGTTCAACAATACACAACCAAAAGGGAAGCAATCCAAGGGCGAATTAACCAGTTGGTAGAGTTGGATGAATCCAGAAGGGTTGCCTTAAGTCAAATGGCGAAAAATAAAGAGAAAGTTAAGAACACCTTCGATCACAAAGCAAAAGAAAGAGGTTTCATGGAAGGAGACTTAGTATTATTATGGGATAAAAGAAGGGAGAAACCTGGTATGCACAAGAAGATGGATGGATTATGGACAGGTCCCTTCAAGGTTATGAGTTAGGCAGGAACAAACTCTTTTAACTTGGCAACACTAGAAGGAGAGCCTTTGAAGCTACCTGTGAATGCTGTACACATCAAGTGCTACTTCCCGCCAGCCGCATGACAGGTAAGTACACGTAGGCATTTGCATTCATTTTATATATCATCTGCATATCATGCTAGTATAGTATAGTTGTAGTTTCATTTTCAATTTTTATATATATGCATGATTACTTTTATTCCATTATATCATATACGAGCGAGGGGTGATATCACCACCTTGAAGATTACTAATTCATTTTATTGAGATCTAGCAGATATAGGTCATGCCAGAGATGCTGAGGTTCTCATGCGCTATACGGTGAGCACATGTCCCCGAGTTGGAGCCAGATGTTATCCCCTATCCTAGGGATAACTAAGGAGATTATGTCTCGAGGCCCACAGGTCCTAGACATGGAGTATCGAGAGCTTGACGACTTGAGCTTGGTCTCGAAGGGCCCATCTTTTCTTCAGTGCATCCCATCTATCAGCAACAACAACATCCATCCCACTAGCCTGGTCCTGAAGTAGCAGTGGGTCTTGCTCCATGAGGTAATGAGTCCGGGTATCATGGTATGTGTCACTCCGATTTTCGAAGCATTTGAATATGTTGTACTGAACTCTCCTTTATTTCATAACGTTTGCTTGGAAATTATGTTCTTTAGCTTGTTCATACTTGGGGGGGGGGGTGATAGAATGCCCTAGTAAGCTGGTTCCCTTTAGGATGAGTTGCCACTGGGTGGGTCTATGAAAGGTCATCGTCCATTCCTTCCATACTTACCATTTTTCATCATTATCCCTCTTGTCTTCCCCTACCTTGGTTCAGGCATTGGGTTTGCCACACTAGGAAGGGTTGTACCTTGCCTTGTGGGAAGAAGGTGCTAAAAGCCCAAAGGGTAAAAGTAGCTGGCAAGAGTTAAAAGCCAATATAAAACCTTTGAGATGCTTCGCCTAGGGATTCCCGAGAAAGTAATAAAAGGCTTCTCAGTAAGAGAAGGGGACCCGTAAGATAAAATAAAACTCAAGGTCTAGTTGGTGGATGGGAGGTCTCATCATGAGCTGTCCTATTAGGTCCATGGGCATGTAGCCGTATGACACTACCATCTATTTGGTCACCAAACCAGGGTAGTGGCTCTTGGTGGCATAGCCAAGAGAAAGGGGGTCTCATCACGAGCCAACCTTCTCATTTTTGTGAAGTGCTTGTAGGTAACGCTGTCACCTCTGGTCACCACGYCAGGACAATGTCCCCTAGCTTTTCCCTTGAAAAGAAAAAGCAATAAGACTAAGAATAAAAGGCATTGAATGGGCTAGGAAACATTGGCATTCATGATAAGGTGCAGCTCGCCCTCTACAGAGGCACCCACAKGCAAGACCTACATTTCCCTATTATCACTGCACCCTCTGCCCAAACACTTCCCCTACACCATTTCACACACYTGCATGACCTAGATTGGCTCTCACCTGGGAAACACCCCAAACTTGAGGAGGATTAGCCCAATAGGACATCCTGAGACCCTCTCCAAATCTGATTTGTTAAATTGCATAACGTCTTTGAGCATTTGTCTGGGTAAGGAGGGTTTGATGCACATGTTTGGGTAATTTGATTATTGGATGTGATTGACATTGCTATGATCCCTGTGACTTATGAGCCCATGGAGGGTGTACTTGTTGTTGCTGCAAGACTATGCCCGGTGGACAGGTACATTTGGGGAGATGATTAGCTCGGACCTCCATGGGGTTGAAAGCCCACAGATGGATGCCGTGACCCTAGCCAGGGGAAAATAGATGTTAGAGACTTGCACTAGGGATAAGGAAGGACGTTTCACCGAAGACACTTTGGCAGACCTAGACCCAGGGGGTCTTGCTCTTCCATTTAGATGTTGTCCTTGGGAGGCCCATGACGTCACCATTGTGACCCTAGATGTCACCCAGCGTCAGGATTGGCATTATGGAGGCAGTTGTGTGCTAATTGGCACGTGTGGCATCATCTAGGGGCTTGGAAAGCCTAACGTTTTGCAGATGAGGCCCAACGTTTCACCCATGAGGCTCAATGTCACCCTAGAAGGGCACGACGTCACCTCTAAAGATGATTTTAGGGTTTAATTATTTTAATTTGTGTAAAAAACTCGATTTTTCATGTAATTTGGCCATGTTGGCCTTTTGATAACCTAAAATTAATTAAAGGTCATAATTATTGTATAAATAGAGAGATAAAACTCTCATTTTTTCATCATTTCACTCATCACATAAGTGGTGGTCTGAAATTCGGCCCTCTTTAAGGGTTATTGGCTGAAATCTAGTGGTGCGCACTTCTTGGAGGAGGCAATTCTTGGTGTATTTTGGCAAATTTTCATGTGGAGGATCTTCAACTAGTGTTTATGCTTGATTATTCTTGGTGAAGTAAGTGGAAAATCTGCATTTCTTTATTGTGAATGAATGCTTATGGTGAATTTACTTGTTTCATGTTTAAGATTATGAAATTGCTTGCTTGAAACCCTAGGAGAAAGACATATGTTACTATCTTTTTCTCTATAGTCTTCCACTTGCTAAATTTTTTGAAGGGCACCTATCTAGAAGTGGATACTAGAGCCCTACCATTGTAGCACTCTAGCAACCCTACTTCCTTGCCCATTGCATATTTTATTTCAATTTGTCTAAGGAAAAGATAAATCGCTAGGGCCTAACCTTTGTTACTTTCTAACAATTATGTCTAGGAGTTGGATTTTTGAGGCCTTGGGCTACCAACACTTCTCTCATCCTCTCCATCCCCTTTGACTAAACATTATCATTGCTATTTTCCTCGAAGAGTTGCTGCTGCCATCATTGACTCCATTACTCTAGAAAGACGCTAGTCTACCATTTACAAGTGTTCATTGATCAAACAATTTTCAGAACCTCTTCTCTTGAACACCTATTAACTTCTACTAACCTTAGATTAGCCTAAATCATTAACCTACTTGCTGCTGTTGCAAAAGATTGCTACAGCCATCTAACAACAACAAATTAACCCTAAAAGTGATATGTTATGCTAGCTAGGTGTTGCTAAAACTGCTTGTGACTATTTATTATCAAATTGCCTAGTTAAAGCTATTATTTCAAGTCTTTATTCAAACATTTTAGAGCATAAATCTTGTGGCTGTTACAAAATACTCATTGCTGTTATAAACTGTTACATTGCTGCAACTTTACATCATCTATTACATTTCTTAAAAGTTCATTGTCTTATGAAGCACTAATATCATTTTGGTACTTGGAAAGTGCCCTTTTTGCCTTGTTGTCTTGTTCTGGGCAGGTACACAATATTATTTATTTGCTTCATCTTCAATAAGACTTAAAGAACGTTTTAACTTGAGTGATCTGTGAGAGGGGAAGGATTTCCTTGTTATTTGCCTTAGCCTTCTCAAACCCCCAGGTCACTGGGAACGTCTCCCCTGGGGTACTGCAACATACTCCTAAATAGAAAGGGATTTCCTATTAAGGTGACGGTGATAGGTCATTCCCAGTTACGCCAATTCTGTATCCAGTTGCCTTGGGATTTTGGGCAAGTACAAATTGTGCGATAACAATGCCCTAGAAATCGGATTTAACTTGCAGTTCTTTTATACCAAAAAAGTACACTCACAAATCTGTGTATTACACTCACAAATATGCAAAGATTATTGGCATAATAATAGCAAATTTATCACTCTTAACAACAAGGAAACATTCCGATTTTTGGCCTATTAGTTCTCTATGCAATGGGTCATGTACTTTGAAGAAGGACAAAAAACCAACAAGGTGAGAAGTTCAAATCTTTTTGATTTAAGAAGACAATCTCATTTGAAATCTTGAACAAGCAAGAGCAATTAAACAATCGAATTACCACACATGGAAACTTGAATTTGCTGCGAAAGAGTGATTTTTCCATTATATTTGAGCAAGATGATTAGTGATTTTTCCATTATATTTGAACAAGATGATTAGCAATGTTTTCCCTAGTACAACAAAGGATCAAACTATCTTCAATGAATTATGAAAGTGCTTTTAGGCTTTAGCACATTTCTGAAGACTAGATACAATCAAAGCTCGAGGGTTTGTCTATTAATGATAGATCTCAATGAAACAAAGCCACCACTTGTTGTCCAAATACTGAATGAGACCCTGGAAGAAGTTGGAGAACGAGAGAGAGAAATGGAAGTGTAGAGTAGGATAGAAACATAATGATCGAACCCAACATAATCCAAAGGCTCTTCATTAAATAGATTATTCTCCTTTGAAAAGATCTCCAAAATTAATTGCTCAGAAAATAAAATAACTGTCCAAGTAGGCATTTCTCTTCATGCAATAAATCAGTTTTATAAGGAGAAAGAATGTTGATTTGTATAGGTGTGTGGTCTAGCGGTAAGCAACAATGTGATCGGACTTGTATTAATGTGGAGACCTGGGTTCAAAACCCCTTGAGTGGGTGTGGATGAGGCCAGGTGCAAGTCTTGGGTGACTTTGACGACATAAATATGTCCCTCATAACACGATAGCTTAGCCAACCCAATAGACTCTGTTATCCACCAAGTTGCACTAGGAAGGACTTGCAGTTGAGCCGCCAAAGATTGAACATTCACATGTTCAAAATCAGTTTTTGGAAGTCCAACCGGTCAAATATGAACATTTTTTTTTGCATTTCCATCCCCTGAGGGGGCATTGTAATAAGATGAGATTAGCATGATGATTTTTTAAAAGGCTTGGCCTCCTATGACTTGATCATGAGTATATACTCTAGAGTATTTTTTTTCACTTGTTAATTATCTCTTGCCTGAAATTCTTTTTTAGGCAAGTTATAATTTCCAAGTTTTTTCACTCACTACCTCCAAAGTTGGAGTTGTGTACTCATGGTTAGGACTTAGCTTGGTAATCTAAGTCTAGTGTCTAAATGTTTATATTACCATGCTAGGTCATCGATATTGAGTCATATGGAAATTGTGCTAAGTCCCCCATAGGTTTTTTAAAGTTTTGAGTCAAAAATAATTCCCCATAAAAAGAGATATTTTAATTGTATTTTAGTCATGTATTAAAAAAGTGGTACTAGGAGGCATTATATGCCTTGGGGGTATTCAATTTTGGACTAAGAACACACACTTTACCTAAATACCCACTTTTGTGAGTAAAATTAGTGATTTTAATCACTTAAAAATTAATTTTGTTCATAGAAGTCAAATAAAAACATAAAAAATCAGAAAAATCAGAATCCCTATTGTCAAGGAAACATGCCGGAAACATGTTTTTCCTTTACCCATTGACCAAGAGGCATGGATGAGCTATTATAGGGAGAAGAGCGAGTCACTTGGTAGAGGTGGCAAGCTATGAGGTGAGGAGAACCTTCACCCAAGTGGCAAGCAAAGTGTAAGGGGCATCATCCTCTAGTTGAACCAAAAGTGGCTCTTCCTGTTGTAATGGTATTGGATCAAGTTTTTCCTGAACCTCTACTGTGATAGGCAAGGATGAAGCCTCTCCTCTCGTTGATTTATTTCTACTTGGTTAACCTGTGGTTCCTCCTCTTGAAATTTTTCATCATTGGTAATGGAAGGAATCCATGAACACTCTCGAGTATTCAAATCTTCACCTTCATCTCCATGAAACTCTACATATGACTCAAGTGGTGCAACTTTTGGTTCATGATCATCTAAACCTGGGTCATGATCATCCTGCTTATCTATGGGAACCTGGTATGGTGCAAGTTGTGGTTCATCTTTAGTAACAAGGACTTCTTGCACTTCTCTAACAATCGGTAGTTGAAATTCATGGATTGGAATGAAACCGTAGGCTGCGATAAAATGTCCCTCTAACTTAATAGCAACAACCTAGGCCTCATTCAGATTTTAAGGTTCCTTATTCCTGAGAAAAATACCAAAAATACCATTAAATGCCTCAAGATAATAATTTAAAGCGTAAGCAACATTAGGTCGTATAGTAATAGGGATTTTATAATAAGTCATAGAAAAACGAGCATTGAAATCAATGACAGTCTCATCCCCATTCTTTTTAATATTATCAAAAGCATTAATCAAGGAAAAGTTGTCCTGTTTATCCACCCATTGTTCAATGAACTTCGCTTGGAATGAATCCCATCCATCAATGGAGGCATCAGGAAGGGCGAAAATCTAGGGGTTAGCAGGTTGTTATTGAAGATGTAACTTGTTGCTTGGGTTGTCCATTCCTTTGAAGGCTGTCTCTTTTGGTCCTCTTCATTATAATCTCATGTTATGTTTCTTCCTTTGATATTTGAGTTAAACATTGTTTATTGGCTTTAATACATTGGTTGTGATGGTGCATCTATTAAAGCCCTCACTCACTCTCATATAACCTAAAATCCATTTGGACTAGTTATGGCACGTCAATGTATGGTTTGACTATGTCCTTTGCATATCATTCTAAACCCTCTTTGTTCGTATTCCTTGACTCCATAACCCTTGGATTGACATTGGTCATGGGAACCCACCATCCACTTAATTCTAAAATTTATCACACACTTTCTTAGGGAAAGCCACCTTGTGTCAGAGGAGAGTTGGTCTAAAGTGAGAGAGGGAGCTACAATGGTGACATTGGGTAGCCCCTCTTAGTTCTTCCAAAGTCTTACTTGTGCTTTAGGACATTATCACATAAAGCGAGGGTTTGGGTGGTAACATGACCCGTCTAAGACTAAAAGTATTCCCAATTCTAAAGCATCGATAAAGTCATATGACATCTATGTAGATCCATTTTGGATCATCAAATGGCATTATAAGATTGGTTCATTGCTTGAAGAGTTCAAGAAAAACACAAAAGAAAGAAAAAAGATTGTTGAATGTATTTTGCAATAAATTGCTTCGTGAGGTGCCTTGCAGAAACTAAGGTGCTAGGTACCCTTTGAGAAACATGCAGCCCTCTTTGTTTTTATTCCTTGACTCCATAGCCCTTGGATTGGCATTGGTCTTGGCAACCCATCATTCACTTAATTCTTAAGTTTATCATATACTTTCTTAGGCAAATCCCCCTTGTGTCGGAGGAGAGCCGGCCTAAAGTGAGAGAGGGAGCTATAATGGTGACAATGAGTAGCCCTTCTTAGTTCCTCCAAAGTCTTACTTGTGCTTTAGGACTTTATCACATAAAGTGAGGGTTTGGGTGGTAACATAACCCATCTAAGACCAAAAATATTCCCAATTCTAAAGCATCAATAAAGTTATATGATATCTATGTAGATCCATTTTGGATCATCAAGTGGCATTATAAGATTGGTTCATTGCTCGAAGAGTTTAAGACAAACACAAAAGAAAGAAAAGAGATCGTTGAATGTATTTTGCGCTAAATTGCTCTGTGAGGTGCCTTGCAAAAAAACTGAGGTGCTAGGTACCTTTTGAAAAACATGTAGCCACATGTGCATGTCTATGTGTGAACATGTAATGATCCCAAGCCAAATTCTTTCTTGGAATCACTAACTACTACTAATTTATTGAGTTATTAAGTGCATACAAGATTCATCAACACATGGAGATCACAACATATTCAAGATGTAGAAGCACAAGCAAAGATCTGACCTTTTTATTACGAGCAATGTTAGATCAATACAATAGATGGCCGATCTGGATAAACCTCAGATGGCCGTACAAGCAATAGATATGAGCTGCTACAAAATGCTCCCGACAATACAAAATAAGCCTCCAAAGGCTGGATATACAATGAAGACTGAATCAAGCAGATCTGAGCCGTACTAATGCTCAACCTCCAAG